>OMNN01026222.1:0-13720 GCA_900302755.1 Chromis chromis
CTCATGCAAATGGAAATCCCAAATGTCACTGGCCTACCCCTGCAGGAAAATGCACCCCACCACATGGCAAAAACATCAAACAATCAGGAACATCTTGAGGAACATGACAATGGCCCAACATGTTGATTTGACCTCCAAACTTCCTAGACCCCATTCTAATCAAGCATCAACAGGATGCAGTGGCACAGGTTTGATTGACAGAGGCCCCACTGCACAACCCAGAGTACCCAAAGGATCCACTGCCAATGTCCTGGTGCCAGACCCCACAGGACACCCTGAGAGGTCCTCTTGTCCATGCCCAATGGTTCAGAGCATTTTGGACCACATAAGGGGGACTAACACAATATTAGGCAGGTGGTCATAATGTTATGCCTGATTGTTGTATGTGCATGATAGAATCAGTTACTGTATTGTGTCCTTCTGAGAACTTCTTTCCCTGCTGGTGTTTCGTCTCTTCATGGCGCAGGACTTGGTGTACCTAATCATACCAACATGTCTATGCTTTTGTGAACCTGTTTCTTGCTATTCTGCTGATCCATTTTCAGAATATCTTAGCACTTAGCACACCTGATTCCAAAATGCCAAAATTCCAGTTCATTCCAATAGAACTGCTACAGGCAGAGGAGGTAAAAAAACATCTGCATGAATGTTCTGCAGAGTCCGACTTTAGTGAACTTTGACCCGCAAAACTCACACTGTTGACCAAAAGCGAGCTGGTCTTGACGGCGTTGACCTTTGAGGGGACGGAGAGCAGGAGAGTTCAAAACGGATGAAACCAGTGGAGCGCATTAGCGGTGCTGCACTATTAGCCTTTATTTAACCTACTGTGTCGGGGGAGGTTAAATAAAGAGCAATGGTTTGCAAAAGAGCAACTGTTTGTGGACAGTCGGTATCTCAAATATTTCCTTTGAATAAACTGAGTGAACTTATTGTCCCGTGTGACCAAGCTAAGCTAATATTATTGTCTGGTTGCACAATTCAAGGACCGGCTTCTGCCTTTAACCTCTATCTAACACCTAAATCCATATTTGTGCAACAAAAATGACATTGTACCCAAACACCAAGCGAAGATTTATAACTTAATGGATCATTCATGCATGTTCACTCGACATAAATCCCTTGACTAAAGTATCTTTGTGTTAACATGGCTTAAATAAAGCATACATACTATTAGCTAATATTAAACTGATTAACAGTCACCCTTATTAAGCATGCCACAGCTGAGATTTATATGTCTAATGGCTGTCAGGAGACGCCGCTCAACCATAAAAATAGACGTTCATGCAGAAATTTGGTGCATTCAAACACATTTGGGGCAAAACACATTCATGGTTAATTTAAAAGAAACGTGAAGATACATCATTCTAATTTACACCTTCAAAGCATCATGACTTCTTTACTTAAATGTGATAATTTTATTCACACACTCTGATTCTTTTTGCTCACCCCTTGGACATACCTCTGGCCCACACTAACCTGTCTTCAGACTGGGGGAATTCATTCACTATTTCTCCTTTATCTCATTTCTCCATGCAATTGAGATCCAATATCTCCACTTCTAAGAGAGAGAAAAAAAACCTCCCTCTGTATCTCAACGTTATCCTCCAGATATGTTGCCCCTCCACTTTGCAGCTAACCTTTTTCTGGGTGTTCATCTGGCTATTTCCTCCAACCAAAGCTTCGGCTTATCTTCTGAACATCACCCAAACCCCCATTGACCTATTTTTTTTTCTCCATTACCTTCCTTATTTTCTGCACTTCCCTCTACACCCACACAGCCTCTTCCAGACCTTCCTCCTTTCTCTAACACAAAGGGGTTCCCACCCCTCTTCACCCTCCACACCTCGGCCTCTTATCGCACCTCCAGCACTCCGTCCTCGCTCTCGCCCTCTGGTTTTTTGGAAGCCGACCCCTCAAATCTCAGTGCACCTCTTCAGCTGAAGCCTGGACTAGCCTCCCTGTCTCCCTTTTTTTTATTCGTTTTTCCTCACACTTCCCTCTTTCTTTTTCTCAGATTTTTTCTCCCCCTCCCCTCTCTTTTTCCTCCTCTTCCAAATCTACCAAGACCATGTCCGGCAGATTCTGGTGCTTTTGAGTGGGAGTGCAGATTGAGCTTGAGCCGCGGGAGGCCCATGTGTTGATAAATCTAAATCAAGGCTGACAAATGACTTGTGCCGAGTGGGCTGGAGACACTGGGACAGGGGCACTGGGGAGAACAGAAATGTTTGCACACAAACACAGGCTGATGATGTCCCCTGGTACTTGGCAAGCGCTGGGATAATTTCACTCTGGCAAAAATACCTGTGGGAGCTGCGCGGAGCTGCTTCTTAGGATGACTTTCAGCCAATCAGAGTGGCAACAAGGGAGCGCGCTAGGACATTAATTACTGTGATGATTTCCTGCGAGGAGCGGGGTGTGTTTGATTTGTGTGTGTGTGTGTGTGTCTGCATAGAAGAATGCATGTGCTCCATCATGCAACGAGGAAGAGCGCAGCATCAATCAGCGGCTCCTTGTCTCCAAAAGAGATTAAATAAGCTGCACTGCATAAATCCTTGACTCATCGCTCACTTTTCCTCAGTTTCTGTCACTTTGTTCATAACCTTTTTCTTTTAAAATGTCCTGTAACTGTTACTATGTTCTCTGCCAGTACACAACAGTCTCCCGATGATCCAAACCGTGAGTCCATGCCAGGACCCTGTTTGGAAGACATCAAAACACGGAGCATCATATCCTATTTTCACTTTTTTACTTTGGTCCCCGGGGATCATTACTTTAAAAGAATACTACTGGGATCTGGTTGCTATAGTAACAGAAAAGTTCCTAGCTTATCCACAAGCAGAAAAAAAATAATTTTAATTATCACCAGAAAATGTACATTGTGTGAGTTTTTTGCGCAAGATGTACATAAATGAAGTCAACTGGTTAAACAAGCTAAGAAGCATATTGTATGTGTCCATGCTGTTTATACATGCACTTGTCGCAACTGCTTCGGATTTACATTGCATAAAAATATACAGTGTGTAAATATACACAATGCAAACATTTAGTTTTACACAATGTAGCTTGACATCACGTCCTATATTTATAACTTTTGTTCTCTGTGGCTCAAAGTCAGACATCTCCTAGATTACCCACATCTTCTACAAACTGTTTGTTTGAAAAGCATCCTCTTTTCAGTCGGCCTAAAACTCATGTATATTGCTTCACTGTCTGAATATAATGCTTTAACCCTTATCCCTCTGAACCTCAAGTAGTTTCTGGACGTTTTCTTGTGGCCTCATTTTCACTGCAGTATAAAGTTCTGCACCTCTATGGAAACAGCACAACCATGGGCTAGAAGTAGAGAGAACTCAAAATGTAATCTGTACAGTATGACACAGGTGTAATGCCATAAATGATACAAACATAAAAAACTGAAGTTGATTTTCTTTGATTATTTAGTGCCCAACTATTGGCTTTACGTACTATAGATATTTTACAACATACATTTTTATTTTGGATCTATGCTTGTCTCCTATCTGCTCATTAAAACACTGCCTGCAGTTCAACCAAGTTCAGCCAAAAAGCCCATTATTTTTTGTCACATGATTATTGGAAATAATGGCTTCACTGTTAAGCTGAAAAACGCAGAACTTTTTTGTTATTTTACAAAATCTGTTGAATGGCACATTTTTACACAAGACACATAGAATAAAATCATTTTGATGAAATATTCAATACGTAGTTAAAAGACCATTGGGAAGTTGAAAATCCGTTGATTCTTTCTGTTTTTACAGTATCTGGTTCTCAGGTTATTAGGTTTTTGGAATTCAGAGAGCTAACAGGATTTCTGGTCCTTCATTCTTAATGGACATTGGAGAAACGGGAAAGACAATGTGTCATGGATTATAAAAGTGTGTGTATGATGTGTGTGTGCTCCAATTTTATTATTATGACTCTAGGAAAACAGGCTGCCATTTTTGACACTGCATGAATTGAATTTAAAGTTTAAAATACATCTTTATCATCACATCTGTTCTATTTTAGTGTTAAAATCCTGCATCTGCAAAATATGTGCTCCCTATTAGAGAACACACGAGCACAATGCTGAACTCAGACACTTATATGTGGCCTTTGTTGAGTAAGGACAATTCTGCAACTAAAATATACAGTGGTCCACATTTATCAATGGTCTGCTGGGCTCAGAGAAAGCGTGAATGTGTGTGTGTGGTGATACGAGCTGTGCCTTATGGTGGACTCTAATTGATTCCATAAAGAGGCAGGTATTACCAGTGAGGCAGCATGGTAATTCATTTTAGAGACAAGAGGCTCTGAGATACTCTCAGAAATAGACAGCCAGCAGGTATGAGCGTTTGCTTGTGTGTCTCAAACCGTACACGCACATACAATACACATTTGAGCAATTATTTAACAAATTGGTCTTGAAGGGAGGCAGGGTGGGAGATCCTGTACACTCGAATTAAGGATCAGCTTGGTGTTAGAGCCATTTAAATGACTTGGTGCATGTTTGCGTTACTGTGTGTGTTCTACCTTTAGTGTGCACATGCGTTTTAAATAGGCTGGGATTATAAAAGTCTCTGATTTGACATATTTGAATTATTTTCAGGCAGGATTGACCACTAAAGACGACTTGTCATATTCTCTAATTTGCTATATTTTACTCATATACATTGTATATGTTTAGACAAAATAGAGCCAGGACTGTTGAATGTATTTTGCTGTTTACAAAGACCTCTGCAAATATGCAGTTCAGAGGGCAAACAGCTGGAATTACAGTAAAGAAAATGTACAATGTCAGAGCTCAGTAAAAACATACCGAGAAGAAGAAAAAGTTAATTGTCTGGATGAGCAGTGACTCAGAGTGGTCAGAGCTGGTGAACTCTCCTCATTATTTCATTCAAATTAAAACACCTGCATGCAGTGACATTTTAAATGAAAGACTAAGTGGTTTGTGTTGATGCAGAATGCTTAAAATTTAAAGAAAGAAAAATTACAATATCAGGTGAATTTAATGGTTTTACCAATTAATTTTATATATTTATTTTTTACAATCCGTGATGATTTCAAGCATGAATGATGCCAAAGTCTCACCCACATTTCTTACACTGTAAAAAGTGTATTTAAGCTGTAGTTAAAGTTCAGTACTTTTCTGAATCATTTAGCGTTCTGATTTGGAGACGGCAGTCTGCTTTTCTGCATTCTGTCAATTTGGAATTGCACTTTGTTCCTGGTAATCTAATTTCAGTGAAAGGCTTTAGCATTGTACGTCCGATATCCGCAGCTTTCAACTTTTTTGCAACTCGACTGCCATTTTCTTTGAGTAAGATTATTGAGTAAAGAAAAGTAAAGAACGGTAGAGGTGTAATGACAAAATCACGTGTTACATTTTCCATTTCGGTAAAGCAAATTTGGGGAAAAAAAAGTTTGCAAAAGTTGGAAAAATAGAAACTTCAAGTCAACTTACTTTGATAGGAATCAAATGATTTAAGTATAGCTAACTTAAAACAGTGGCATTAATGTTAGCTGTTAACTTAATTTGGATAAACTTGATTAAACTGTATGTTACCGATTCAAGCAAATTATTTAAGTTGGTCTAACTTTTCTCTTCTTTTGAATGTAACTAATTACACAAGGACTCAGACAAACACTATATGCTTAAAACCAGCAGACTGAAAAAAGCATATAATGTATGATATGCTGAAATGGCTTTTGGGATGCAATAACTGAACACACTGCAGTATAAAGCTCAGGACATCATTTCTCCACATCTTGGTCTAATTACTAGTGCATCATTCCAACACATTTTTTTCGTGAGAAATTACATTTACATAAGACTAATTTGCAACCGTAAGTACATTTAGAAAAAAAAAGTAAAACAGAGTGGTTTATGTTTTCTATTCGCATAATGACAAAATGCTGTTAATTCAAGCATTTGGCAGGTTGTGAATATGTTGATACTGAATGTGACAAGAAAAATGTTTACTGACGTCATATTTAATTAGTTTTTCCCAAAATATTTGTATTTTTATTTTGAAACACTCTTTTTCCCTTGTTGCCAGTGGATCCTTTGGGTACTCTGGGTTGTGCAGTGGGGCCTCTGTCAATCAAACTTGTTCCACTGCATCCTGTTGATGCTTGATCAGAATGGGGTCTAGGAAGTCTGGAGGTCAAATCAACATCTTGGGCGACTGTCATGTTCCTTCAGTGTTTATTTGGGTGTCTAAGTCTCATCAACACAGATGCCAAAATCCAAGGTTTTCCAGCAGAACACCACATAGTACCAATATGATCAATGTTATTCACTTCACCTGTCAGTGGTCATAATGATATGGCTGATCGGTGTATATGTAGCACTAAATGTAAAAAAAAGTGTTGTCTCTGCATATATTCCAACCACCAATTACTTCTGTCACCACAATGTAACTGAGAACAAAATTTAGCAATATATATATAAATGCATAATTTTCAGGAGCCAGGGTTGCTAACATTGCAGATGTTTCACTTTGCATTTGTTTCTCCTTGTGCTGAACTACATGATGCACTCAGTGAAATGAATGATGGTAAATTGCCAGGCTGGGATGTTTTCCCTCCTGTTGTGTGAAAAATTATTTAATACAATCGTATTTGATTTGTCTCAGCAAAGAAGCCAATATTGTTAAAGCAGTGTAGACAAACTCCAATCATTATTCCTTGTATAGATCATTCTCCATAAAAAAAGGCAAAGTCATCTGAATCTTGTCTCCTCTTAACAGACATAAAAATTACATTAAGCTCTGCAGACAGTCCTCCAAACGCTGCTTCATACACACCAAACAGGAATTATTGGGCAGATTCCACATTCGCTTATTTCACGAGGACATTAGGTGACACAATTTATGGATGAGTAATTACTTAATCATTTCTTGAGGAGTTTGCTGAAAAGAACTATGTGACTTGGTTTTAATTAGAGTGAAAATAGACACAAAGTTCTCCGTTATTTGAGTTCCTTCAGCTACGTTTATACAGTAAGCAGCTGCAGATTCACAGATGAAATTCCTCCAAATGAGTCACAGCAAAAAAAAGTTTGACATCTGACCACTGCAATGCAGATAAACTTCAGCCTGATAAATGACCTATAGTACCTTCTGTATTCACGAGTGCACACAGTTTTGTTTATAGCAGTGTGGGAACCGAAAAAACAAGAAGATGCTTGAAATTTTAAGGCACGGCCAGAAAGATAGGTTTGTGTATGAAGCCTGAATGCATGTTAAAGTCAGACATTTGTATGAGACAGTGGGTTAACTTCTAGCTGTCTGCAGAGACAAATGAGACAAATCTCAGTGTCACTTCCTTCCTTCAGTCTAACCACATTTGTTCGAGTCAGTTAGATGATTAAACAGTATATCATGAAATTAATTTCCCTCCCTAATACAGACCCATGTTAACCTAGATATATATGGATGGATGGATGGACAGATAGATAGATAGATAGATAGATGTACAAAAGAACGTGCAATTAATGTGCAAATCGTTGAAGGTCGAAGAAATAGTAATGAGGTGCCAGAAATGCTGGTATTTACAAAAATGCTGGAAAAATTGTTAGTATTTACAATAAAGTAGAGTATTAGAAAAGTACAAAAAGATGCAATGAGAAAATAGAACTAATGATAATGAGCATATAGGAGGGGTGTGGTGCATGGGTCATGGTGGGCCCGGATTATTGGTTTATTGCACGGTTGAGTTGAGTTGAGTAGGAAAGAGGGTTCCCATTCAGAACACAACTAGACCAGGTGTTCACAACAGTTTCTGGACAATTTGCATTAGTAATGTCATTTTGCCACCCCCTTAATATGCAGCAATCTACTGCATGAGCTGAGATGCAATTTATATTCAAAACTTGCTAAATTATTGAGGTGAATGTTTTGTCTTATGAACTGATACGTAATAATATTCTGATGAGGATCAGGTGTGATTGAAGGAAGCGGTGGGACTGAGTCTTGGTTTCTTAAGCAAACACAAGGAAAAAGGGTACTCTGACCTCCGGTTGGACATAAAATTAGACGTAAAAGTGTTTCGTTATTTTCTTTAAAGCGAGAATAATCAGCTAAATGAAGTAAACAGAGTCAGCAGCTTCGGTGTTGTGATTTGGACAGTGTAAGTCAAAATGCAGACCCTTGTTGAGGAGGTACTGGTGAAAGAGTATTGTTTACTAGACATATTAGGCAACTCTACACACTCATGAAGGCCCAGAAGGGGGTGAGTATGTGCAAGAAAGCCGGAAACATCAATGCAATGCGGAATTCAGAGAACTGTACTCATATCTTCTTCAAACAGGGATAATTTAGTCTACCCTGCTGTGAAGTTGTTTCAAGCAAAATTACTCTGAAACTTTAGCAAAGCTGTTAGTTACGTTATCATAACCAACAGGAACAATGGCCAAAACCATTAATCCCTGGATGAAAAAAAGAAAATCCCCTAAGTAGTTTGGAGTGGGCCAGTGGTTCAGCGCTATTATTTCCAACAAACCATCTGCTGTTTGGTTCACACCCACAACAATAGTAAATCTGAGTGAAAATTTCAAGACAGAGCCTCCCTGAAAAGCCAAACTTTGTAATTACTCGAAGATGTTACACTATCAAATCTTCCATCGCACGAGTGACAACTGGAGGCGTTGTGGTGTCGCAAACCTGGGACTATATCGCAGATCAAAGGGTATACCCTGACTGAAAATAGAAACAAGTGAAAACCGCCATGAAGCAGGTTATTTTTTTTGGTTAGATTAAAAAAGGTTAGAGGCAACTTCTGGTGTGCGACGAGGAAAACATAAATCCTCTGCTTGTTTGTTTGCATTTTATGCTTCTTTGATTGATCTAGCTCCAGGTAATGAAAAACTATTTGGTCCCTAAACTGCCTACAAGGCCATCTGCATTTAAATGCCGACAGCTTTAAACAGGAGGGGGGAAAACAATCAATAAAATTTAACTAAAGTTCATCTGAACTTCAATATCAGCCATCCAGTGCCACCGTGGTGCAGGGAACACCTCTCTCTCAATGTGGGAATTAGGATGCAAATGAATACATAGTGTGCAGCTTCAAATACAGACTGGCAGGAGGGCTCATTTTACAAAAACACACAACAAACATGGAGGCACTGACACATGCAGAAAGCTAACTTTCTTTTTTTAATCCTTCCATACAGCCTTTTTCCCCTCCCCTTTCCCTATACTATAAACTGCAGGCATTTAGTCAGTATGGAATCTTGCCGCAGTACTCTCTCCGAATGCTAATATGCTGGGCTGATGTGGGTCAGGACTTAATCCTGTAGAAATGATTATCGCTGCACGACTGCAACTTCTCTTGTAGGATATCATTTGGTACTTTTCCACTGCGCTAACGTTCCCACCAAGACAACCACATTACTCTGGAGGAACAGGAACAATCAAAATGAAAATTATATGTTGTTGAGCGCAGCTGGGGGATCTTTCTTTTTATTCCTTCTTTGTGTATTGTATTGTGTGTGAATATGACTGCCTCGACATGGTAGCAGTTTAGGAATCAATTCAAACTGTGTTTTAAACATTACGCTGCAGCAGATTAGTTCCAGGCAGGACGACTGGTGGACTCCTTCTTCTGACACTTAGATCAACCATAAAGTGGATTGTGCCCAGCGAGTGTAAAATTCAAGCCAGCCAGGCGGATCTTCCTCCAGTTCATCCAAGCATGCATAATTTGACTTATAAACCTTATTCCTAATTTGGCAGGTAGGCTCACGGCAAATAACATTGCAACTTTAGCTTAGCTGCGCCCATTTTTCATCATAGGAATGCTCAGAAGAACCTCACCAGAAGACCCGAAGGATGAGGCTGCGGACAGAGACGTGTGCACGGAAGCATAAATCAACAATACACAAACAACAATCCTGTAATCAGGCATGGCAGTGTGTGTGTCTGTTTGCATGCACGTGTCTATGCATCCCTATGTGTGTGTACGCGGTTAATTCACACAGGTGAAAAGCCAAGCTACCCGCAGAGCACTGGGGAATCTGGGTAATGGAAAAGTTATTCGTTTCACAGGGTTGAAGGCAAAAGGGAATACTGTTGTTCTGTTGGAAATAACATGAGTGCATGCTTGAACGAGCACGTACACAAGGAAAAGAGGGAGCCTGATTGAGGGAAAGACACTATTAAGTTGCACAGCTGCCGATGCAGTGCACATATACACTGTAAAAAGCTGTATTTTTGACTTATTTTTCTTACCAGCTGCTGAACATTAACTCCAACTGCAAAGCCGGGCAGAGCATATTAAAGATATGCTTATTTTTTCAAATTACTTACAATATAATTATCACTTACTCAGTAGGTAAAGGGTATGGAGGGGATAAAAAAAACTATTTATTTTTAATACTCAAAGGAAAAGTAACTAAAAAGAATCGGGGAGGTAAACAAATCTAAATTAATTTCACCGCTGAGCAAGAAATAAGATGAATGTTGATATGTTTGTTTCAGGGAATGAAAATGAAAGTGTGTATGGTGATTACCTATTCAACAATTTGGTTTTAGTGGGGGGAAAAAAACACACTAAACGGACTGTGGCTGTGGCTCAGGTGGAAGAGGGGGTTGTCCACCGATTGCAAGGTTGATGGTTCAATCCCCGGCCCCTCCACATGCCGAAGTGTTTTTAGGTAAGACACTAAACCCCAAGTTGCTCCCAGCTCTGTTGCCATTGGTGTGTGCATGGGTGAATGTGATACACTATAAACACTGCATTGAGTACCACTAAGCTAGAAAGATGCTATATAAGTCAATTTACTGCACATTACTTCTTTTTTAACCTATTTGTTTGCAGTTTTGGCGTCTCTTTCACTCAAACACTGTGCTGGCATGCAAGGTGTTCAAATGCCACCGGCTGGGTGCAACTTGTGGTTCATAGTTTAGCCCAAGGAAACTTTGAAACAAGCACAGGATGAGCCAGCGGTAGACCCAGCATTAGTGGGCAACCTGCTCTAGATGTGCTACAGCCGCCCTTCAGAGCAGGAATCACAAAAGACAGAGAGATAAATTGAAAGGGTGATGGAGCCGGAGAGAGAAAACAGAGTCAGGACTCCAAAACCAATGAGTGGCAAGGAAAGTGATGAGGAGGAACACCCCGAAAGAGTGAAAGTGACAGATTACTCGTGAAACACTGCGTGATCCGGTGGGCCCGTTACACCGAAGAGAACAAGAGATGAGGTCAGAGGAGTCCTTGTAAGCTTGGCTACACTTGCACGTACGTAAAGGTGACTAATTTTCTCATTTTCCAGTTGAGGACAAAATGTTGTAATGGCCCACTCTGGCTGAATCAGTGATAGAGTCCACTTTAGCTACACATTATGCTCCACTCGATCCACATCTGTTCTCAGTCCGCCTCACTTTTAAAGGTCGCGCAGGAAACTGCCAACACACAAAAGGTCACGTTATCTCTAATAGGGGAGCGCGTGCGATTAGAAAAGCCACTGAGTAAAAGAAAAATTAAGTAAGAAGAGGCCAGAGAAGAGATTAATGTAGTCGCAACTCAGCAGAAGTGAAGTTGGATGCTTGCTAGTTAATGTATGCTGTCTAGGCCTCATGTGGCAAAAAGTCTTATGTTGTGATATTTAAATAAGTCCATAAATAGCAGGAAGAGGAGTTGTCACGGAGAATGGAAAATTAAGTAGGAATACAGAGATTATGGTAAAATCCTCTAAAAACAAGAGTTGTCATTTTTAGTTTACAAATTTTTAGTAAATGAATACGACCGGATGAGTTTCAATTGATTTTCAATGATGTCCACTCTTAGTTTCTTTTCATTGCACCACTGTTTTTAATGGGTACATTTCCTGATTTTACTTAGTTGTCTCTTTTAATATCTTGCTATTATAGTTCCACCTCTTATTTTGAAATCTAGCCATTTGCTGTACCTTGGCTATCCTGTTCATATGCGTTCATCCTTGTTATTTCCTCCATGCATTTATATTATATTACATGTTATTAACTTTGCGTTTTCTCTCTCCCATAGTTTGTGCTTTGTCCTCTCTCTCTCCTTGTACCTCCCTGCAGGTATTTCTGGCACTGGAGCTGCACAGATCTGATCTGTGGTCAACTTTTCCTGCCAACTGTTCCAGTGTTTATGCTCTCCTGTTTGTTCTCTGTTTGTCTCTGCCATCTCTCTCTCCCTTTACCATCATCCAAGTCCTACATAGCCAAAACCATTCTGCAGTACAGAATGGTCTGGCTGCACTTCATCATCATTCTGTTATAGGGGAAAAAACCAGACTCTGGCTTGTTTGTAGCACTTTAAACCAATCATAGCTGCATTAAGTGAAGGATGCAGTGACTGCATCCCCTTAAGAATAGTGTCGGGGGAATTGTTTTGGTGAATATTTGCATGCAGAGGGGTGAACACTGTCATTAAAATGGCTAATTTAGCAAAACTGCATGATCCAAATCCTCTGCAAAACTTTTTCCGTTTGCCATAGTGAAAAGCAGGAAGCAGCAGGAAGGGAAGAGGATGCTGTGTGAAATGCACAATATACACTCTCTGAGTCAGACTACCACCTGTCCAACTGGGGGAGACAGATGTCCGCCCTCCCTGAGCCTGGTTCTGCTGGAGGTCCTGGAGTTCTTCCTCTCCACTGTCACAAATTTGCTTCCTCTTAGGGAATCTTTGTTTTTTTTGGGTTTTGCATGTATACTAGGGTCTTAACTTTAGTTTTACATTAGTTAATTAATTAATTAATTAAACTTATTTTACATAGTTAGGTCAATTTGTACTTTATATAGTTTTGTAGGGTTTTAACTGTAATATTTACATTACTCAGATAAATCATAAATAATACTGTAACGTCTTAACCCTAATATTTAAATTACTCAGATAAATAATAATGTAACATCTTAACCCTAATATTTAAATGTACTTAGGCCAATCAATTTCTCTACTGGAAGACACTTTGTCTCAACGGCTGTTCTTTTAAATGCTCTAAATGAATAACAGTGACTTGACTCGACACTGTTTATCGTGGTTACATCAAACAAGGTTCCAGAGGTTTACAAAGTGTGCCAGAGTGTCTCTAAGTCAGTAAATGAAAAAATAAAATATGAAGGACATTGCATGCTTGCTTTGAAGAAGTAAAAGTCTATCTACGAAGGCCGTGCACTGTGGCCTGACGCACGAAGGCGATTGAGGTAAAGTCAGACAACTCAGTAGTCAAGGGAGTCCTCAGTACAAACAGCGTCTAGTGGACAGATGGTCAGAGCTTCATAAGAATTTAAACAACACCTCTTTTGACTGTGGAGAGAGACGGTGGCAGCAACCTGAGGTGAGAATAAAAGAGGAGAGACGGCAGACCAGTGAAGTTTAAGTGTGTGAATGTCTCATGGTCATTATCAGGCCTGGAGCAATTCTTTAAGATAAGGTCTGAAGGAACTAAGGCTACTTGGTTATGTTGATAGGGAAATATTGCTCTCATGATTAAAAGAATTCAAGCTTCCTGTTCACTCTAAAAAATAATATTATGGCAGTATGCATTAATCTTTGTGAGTTAAACAACTTTTAATGAAATTATGCTCAACCAGCAAAGTATACTGAGTATCTTTTCCTCTGCAGTCAAATGTATTGTTCATTACCATCAACCTAATGATTGCTAGCATAAACACAAGTTTTAACTTATTACATTTTGTTGTTCCAAGTAATATTTCTACATTATTAAAATAATTTTTTTAAAGTG
>OMNN01026226.1:0-14139 GCA_900302755.1 Chromis chromis
GGTCAGCATTACAGGGTTAAGTGCCTGTATTTTTTGATTGAGATTAAATGTTAGAAAATGACAAGATCCTTAGAGAAAAAAAAGAGACATGTCTATGTTCTAAAAAGCTTTATGGAGGAGACATATAAAACTTTATCTGTTCCATAGTATAATAAAAATGGAACTGTCTCTGTTTCTCATTAAAGCCCGGAAAGGCTGGGCTTATGTTTGTTCTTTGGAAAGTCAATCACACAAATGGAGCCAAGTAATAAAGATGCTTGCTTGTTTTGTTTGCTATGTTAATAACGCCATTACTTCTCATTACTGGGCTAATTGAGTATTATTAATACCAATTTCTCTTGTCTTGGCCTGCCTGTTGGTTTGCTCTGCTAATTGACTCTGCACAACATTGTATGCTTAAATTTAATTTGGCTCGTTCTCAAACGGCTGTCAAATATGATGTTGTAACCAAACACAGTGACTGGTATGTGCAACGCAGTTTAAGGTGTGTTTGTTTCATGATATCACCAGTCAGGTGACAGTGTGTGCTTTTTACACAACTGGTAAATGGACATAAACACGAAGCAATGACAAAACTGCAACTGGTCACATGACATCCCAGGCAGGCTACAGTGTATTGGGGTCAGCGAACAAGGCGCTGAACAGCCTGTGCCTGTTCAGCCTGTTTAAATCGCAGCACACTTCAATGATTGGAAGCGAAACATAGAGCTTTTTTGTGGCTCCAAACCCCCTACTTTGCCTGTGCACACAAGAGAAATATTATCTCACTTCAACAATACCTCAGTGGAGGGGGAACTGTTCACATTTTATACTGAAATGAAACAGACTGTGGCTTGGTACGTGATCAAAACATCGATACACGTATTGAATATAGATATCTGATCAGTGTGAGCATCGTAAACCGCACTGGAGGGTCTAGTATGTATAAGCAGTAAATGTAGTTTCTGTATGAACAATAAGCACCCCGGCAAGTGGATCAAAAGCTAAACGGATTGTGTGTAATTTATATTGTTGACAGTCTGCATTATTTCATCTCTGAGCATCAGCTGTGGGACATTGTTGTGATTTTTAGGCATGAAAATAATATGTGATGACAAATAGTCATGTGAGATATGTGTGAGTCGCATACTGACACCAGATTTGAACTGCAGAACATCTCAAGTGAGTGTTGACAAAGCCAATATGAATACTGGGTGCTCCACAAACACTTAATCAACATACAGATTAAATCATTGAGGGCACATCTAAGTACTGGTCTTTTGGGCGAATTAAATAAGGTCAGCTAAGAAAAGGTGCACAAACTTTGCTTTGATTTGAACACTAGAGAGGATTACTGGAGAAACAATGTACACTAGCTCATCAATAAAGTACCACACAGTCCACAATATCTATAAAAAAATATCTTTCCATATTGGGATATGAAAAAATATAGTTTTTTTGGCTACATGCTCCGCAGTATGAGATAAACTGATGAATATGGATGAACTAAGCTGCAATGAGCCGAATCAGGCTCCCAAACCTCATAAAAAAATTCACACTGCAACAGTGAAAAATAATATCATATAACTGAACCAGGCAACTGCAATATGTAACAAGCCCATTTTCAAAGACAGACCGACCTAAAAATCTATAAAATGTGCCTAAAAAGCTGACGTTTGTGAGAAATGCTGTATCTCTGACAGTGTTTTTACCACTCAGTAGATATGTTGCCCTGCATGCAGCCTGTTTTTGAGGCTGTAGGATGTTATGTTCTCTTCTTCAACATGAACTTAAGTATGTATTGTTTATATATGAAATACATGATGCTGGCTATAGCCAACCAAACGCTCAGGTCCTTATCATATGTAGACAGCCTTATCATATGAAGACACCCTATAGACAATGCAGTGCCAAGCCCACTGCACATAAAATCAGTTGGGCTGTACAGTTTGTAGGCAGCTTATAGCAGAGATACTAAGCTTATCTGCAGCTGTAATTACAACAGACCATTTCTTGCAGGGCTTATTTCCAAGAGCCTTGCTTTTCTTTCCTCTTTCAAATTTGGTAAACAAGCCCCTTTCAAAAGTCTTCCATTACATCAGTTCCTCTAAACAAAATGTCATATTTTCATACCACTAGTAAGCCTTACTTACTTTGTCCCCGTGTATTTGGCAAGGTGAGTTCTTTTGTTGTGTCTTATTTAGTCATTAGACACCAAACAGAAGATGGATTTGACTTTATGAACATACCTGCTGATAGACAGCAAGATTGAATTAGGCAGAGACAGATGTTCTTCTAACTGGGTCACAGAAGCAGGGAAATCATTAGGGGGAAGCTGAATGCACAGATGCATTTAAAACCAATACACCAGCATGTCAAATGGTATGCAAATGTAGCCTTTTTTTCCACAAATAAGGAGTCATACACTGATGTGAAGCTGGTTATGGGCCGTCCACCTGCTCTATGAAAGGCCTTTATCTCATTTAATAGGCTATTCATTCAAAATCGATATCTACAAGCATTAATGGATATTATTTGCTATTTATTAAGTGAGCTTTAACAACCAGTGGGCAACAGACCAAGAAAAAAAATCAATAAACATAAGCTACATACTATGTAACTCTGACTGATATATCTTTATGAAAAACAAAATGGTGCTTGAAATGTTGCTGGTGTCTCACATTTCTTCCTCACGTTGTAAATCAAAATCATGTTTTGCCAGTCTGGTGACAAAATACTGTACTAACTAAGCTATGCTAATTTTAGGTTTATTGAGAATCATTACACAAAAAAATGTTAATTATTTCACAAACACTTGATACATTTTCAAAAACAGTTATAGCAAATTAGTCTCTTCAAGAGCACGCAGATTTAGTAGAAAGATGAGAGTCGGTGCTTTTTATCAGCATGAGTTAGGTCAGTGGGACTGAAAAGTTGCCATAAATTATAAATATCAGCTGGGGAGAGCCCTACTCTGAATATAGCCTGCTCCACATCAAGTTAAATGTGCTGCCTCAGTTACTGTAGTTATCTGCCTTTATGAAGAGGGTGCCACAGAAAACACAGCAATCATCAGGATGCACATCCCAAAAATATCTTTGCAGGTGCTTGGTAGCAAGCACTTCAAAAACATGGAAAACTACCTGCATACAGCTGTCTCTTTCCTGCTTCTTCTTTTACTTTACAGAAGCGTAACAACAGTTTACCCACAAACGGTCATCGTCTGGCCGCTGACTAAGCCTATGACCTTGATCTGTCACATGACCACACAACGTCAAAACTGTAGTAAGTACCTGCAATCAAATCATCCATTTTTTTCCTGTGGTGCAAGCTTTCACCTGCTATAAGCAGCGGAACAAGCACTTCTCAGTAGCCAGGGATTGCAAGGGATCATGAAAAAAAACATGAAAAGTCCCAAATGCTAATTAAAAAAGCACTGACAGACGTATTACTAAACCAGTGAGACCACATGCATAAACATTGCATTTTACTAATAGCTTAGACAAATATGTCGCACCAGTTTAAACACTGACACTATTTAGACAGTGGTGCGCTGTAACAGAAGTTGGCTGACAATGTCAACTCCACGTTATTGCCTTCGTCTGTTGTAAGAACAGATGTGACACACACCTAAAATGAAAGGGGAAGAGGGTCTGTCTTCCACCCAGCAACATCTAAAGTAAAATGTATGACTACATGGATGAGATAAGTGCCAGTTATATTTACCACACTACATCCAGGATGCTCAGGTTGGACTTTAGAGTCCCCACTGGGGTGATAACATTTCTAGAGCCCATTACACTGTAGATGTCTGTGGGGAGTTTAAAATCACAACAAAGAAGCTCCTAACACTAAGAAGTGTAAATAATTTAAACTAATTACCAGTGTGGACAGCCAACTAACATCCCCTGATAGGCATGTTAAAATGGTGCTTATTTTAAGATAGATTGGAAGCTAATATTGCCACGGTTCAATTGTACTAGTTTGTAACGCTGTTTCCAGCAGAGCACACATGTCCCCAATCTTTACAGTGCAGCACCGACTCTCATATGCTGACAATTTATTTGTGGTCTGGTGTTAATATAAAACAAAATGCATCAATAAATTTTACTGGCAGTGGGCGAGCGTAAGCTGAGGGTGGATGCGGTTTATTATCCTCCCATTAAACCATCAATTCTGAGGGTCTAGGGCTGCAACTTCACATTCTTTTTAGTATTGATTATTCTTACAATTACTCTCTTGATAATTATCTGGATCTATCAATCACTTGATCAACTTCCAACTTCACAATCACTTGTTGTCACTAGCCAACAGTCTAAAATGGTCTACAATTCTACAATTTCATTCAGCAGACGTACATAGGTAGGTAGGCGGGGCAGCATTAAGGACCTTGCCTAAGGATCCTCACTCGATACCTGCACCCTGACCGGGATTTGAACCACCGATCTCCCATGCCAAGGTCTGGGGTGTTAGTCACTGAGCTATCCAGCTGCTAAATGTTAATATATCCAACATACTAAGACAAAGAACAACCAAAAAAGGAAACTGCAAAACCTCTCAAATAAGAGGCCGTTTGTCTTTCTTAAAAATAATAATAATTAATTTGAAAAAAAACTTCTTAGCAAATTAATATTCTGTTGATAGCACAATCATTTAAACAGCTACTTTTTTTCCTGCTCTACAGGGATGATTAGCATAAAAAGCACTCTCAAGCAAGTCGATTAATTGAAAGTCACAATAACACATGCAACACCTCACTCTGCAGGCACCTGATAACAGAGGAAAGGGCCAGAGCTGCAGACACAACCAAACCTAGGTATAACAACTCGCCAAATGCAACTTTGTTCAAGAAAACATAAGAATGAAAAAAAATGATAAAATCTCGAATGGGGCAAATCCATCTAAGTACAGCAAATAATTACATTTACCTGAACAGAAATCAGTGATGAGTATACAAGAATAATTCTGCGATAACCAATTAAACACATACTAGACAGGAATATGTTTTTTTCTTCCATGCTGCCAACAACAAACCAATTTGGTGTCACAAAGGCTTAATCATCAGCCAGCAGTAATATATTAGAAACAAAACATGAATATTGGCATACTCACACTGGGGAAAAAAACACTGCCACAGCAAACACCAGCTCATTTCCACGACAAAAATTTTCTCACAGGTTTTTATTTACTACTCCATCACCTCCAACTCATCAACAATGTCACATGGATATTTAGTCACTGATTATGTGTTCTTTCGACAAGCATGTTTCTCCTTCCCACTTACAAAACAGATGAATCAGATCAAGACTAGATTTGCTAAAGAGGAAATGAGCACTTGCATGGTCAGACACGCAGGTATATTTAAAAAGATGGGAAAACTAACTTCCCTGTCTGCTATAAAGTGTAATTAGACAAACACCTATGTTGCAGTGATAATGAAACTACACGTTTAACAGCAACACGGGGTGTATGTAAAGAAAGCATCCAACCGAAAGTATCCCACCCTTCTCACCGCCGCCTTATTTTCTCCTCACCCAATATCCTCTTGGTTTACAGTTTACGATGATCACTCTCTGTGTCCCGTTTCAAAGGGAACTACATCATCTTCAGCAAGTAAAAAGGCTTTTAAAATGACAATGCTACCAAGTAAAACCTGGCCGAGTGAAGAGCTGCTGGACAAAACAGGTTGGGGCCGTTTAAAATTTAAAAAACAAGGAACACGGGTGATCTAATCCGTCTAAAGGTTTTATTTGTCCAGCTTCAGGTATGATATAGAGATATGGGGGAAAAACTCACAGGGGCGGCAATGTGGACTTAGGATTAACCATTACAGAGTCACAGGAACATTTTGGGGGTATAATAAAGATAAGGAAATGCTGGTTTGCTGCTATGGTCAGGTGGAAGCTTTCATTCAGTCTCCAAGTGGCACAACAAACTGTGGAACAAGTGGAACAACACAACTCTGGCACGGTGTGTGAGAAAGGAACAGCACTGTAAAAACCCTTTGTTACAATGCAGCTTATCTTCGGTTCTGGATAAGGTCTGTTGTAAATGATCATATGAGGAACTGGAAAAGTAAAATACCCACAGTGACTTTAATACCTCAAAGGAATACCTTGCGTGTTTCTGTCATTCATATTGGATATCCACCCCGGAAATTAGTTGAGCATTTGCTTTTTTTAGATTAATGATCCGGGGAGTGGAAATGTGGCTGTAAGAACACAACAGTGTATTTATGCAGTTTGAGAACAATACCCCAAATGCTGTAGTAACTACTTTGTGCGTGTTAGTGGTCAATAGAATAATGAATGCCTGGATAATAGACTACAAACAGCTGGCTATCAGCTCTGAGATTAGGGCCTACAACAAAGACAAGTGGCAGCTGATAGGTCCTAGTGTTTGTTTGCATTTTATTACAGCAAGGATGGCCTTTGAAGGCTCATCAGATACGGTATCAGTTTACTACATGACATCAAATTCAAATACATGACAACATCAGTCATGAAATTTGAGTTTTAAGGCAGCAGAAGCAGCCTGAAGGACATTTATCTGCCAATTACATACACGCAGTGTTAAAATATTAACACACTAGAGCCTATTGTCCTGGGTGAGTTCAGCAGGGTCAGGTTTGTTGTGTGCTGTAACATCAGATAACCATCATACTCGCATAAATATGTCTAATTCAGTGCAACAGCTTTCACTGAACATGGAAAAGATCTACATTAGAAGCATGTTATCAGGCTGACACCTAAAACCACAATGACTTCACGGATGTAATTCAGATAGCTTAGACAAAAACATAAACCACAGGCTTGCTTCTTGTGTTTATTTCCACCTGAGCGTTGCTGGCTTCATGGTGACATTTCTCTGGTGGGTTTGCAGCATTTCAACCAAACACTGAAAAAACAAGGGCATGGACGAACCTGCAGAAATTCCTTAAATCAAAAAAACCCAGAAGATTAGCTCCGAATCTACCTCGAATCTTAACGGGATTAAATTACAGTGGGGGTTAAGTGCGGATAGTAATCTGATTAGTGAAGTGGTGGGAAAATGAAAACGCCGATATGTTGAGAGTACGGTGCTCTAATCCTCCTCATCCGTCGAGGCGGTGAAGGTGCTCCGCAACAAAAGATGTGACTGAAGCTGCTGTTGTTGTTGCAGTGCAGCTGTTGGGTTAATGACTGACACTGTGGGTGGCACGAACATATATTGATTAATAGCTTTAAATGTACCACCCTGCGTTATAGTGGATAGCCTGCCGATTGCGAATAAATAAAAGTCAATCGAGCAGCATTACTTGAGAGGCAGCAGCCATGTACAGCTGTGCGATGTGAGCCCACCGAGAACACAGACAGCTGCTCAAATCTCTCGATATAAACCAAAAACCGCACTTGTGTTAGACTGGGAATGCTGTCACGAATATTTCTAAACGGATAACATTTAAATGGTGTTTTTACATTGTGATTTCACAGGTAAAATCGACTGACTCAAGTCGGACAGCATCAGAATGGGACCTCGGCGATCCTCCGCTTCGGCGCAGGCAGCTAGCAGCAGTGTTAGCATGTTGTAAGGGGCCCCACAGACACAAGCAGAAACTTGCGCAAACAAAGACACTCACCTAAATTGCCGTCGAGTCGGTGTCTCGTGTGCTGATGTCCAGGTTACAGGCAGGGTGCTACTATCCAAAAAATACTCAGAGAAGTGGGCATTAGCTCGCTTCACAGATTTCCTTGACGGTAGTTCAGTAGGGTTTGGCTAGTGCTAGCAGCAAGCTAACGTTGCTCACTTAAAGAGCAACTCGAAGCTGGCCCAGTGCGCACATTCTCCTCAGCGAGCCGCCCTCAAGTTCTTTATCGTCCCCAGTTGTTTTCACACTTCAAACTATTACCTTCCAGGCGTGACTCGTAGAAACGGAGCGAAGGCGAAGACGACAGCAGAGAGGTCCGTAACTGGTACGAATTAATGACACAGAACATTAAAAAAATCCAAAATGTCCACGACATTCAGCAAGGAAATACAAAAGGCAAAAATGCGTTCGACCTCCGGCAGAGCGAAAGCTTTTCCTCTGAAGTGTGCCGCACCCAGATGTTTTCAGTCATTATTTCCTCGTGTTTTATCACTTGCAGTGAATGCAGCTCTACAGACTCGACTAAGAAGCTACATGGAGGCAACATGAAGCGGTGAGTTTCTTCTCTGCGACCTCTGTGCCTACATGCAGGAGGAGGCTGTCCGTCCACCAGAAGTCGCCTTTCCAGCTCCACCGCGATGCTGCTTTCACTATCTCACCCAGATACTGTATCTCCCCCCAATACACTGACTTCACACCGTTTCACTTTCAGGTTAGGAACCAGACACGAAGTCACACAGATTATGCAAATAATTAGAATAAAAACGAGGCAAGACAGTGATTTTATGAAACCCATCTACATGTATACAAAAGATGTTTGCATTATTTACAACAGTTCTTGTTATCTTGTGGCGCCCCCTGGTGGACACAGAACTTTTTTTCCTTTGAGTAGATTTTAACCCCCTGAACCCCAAGCAGTTTCTGGGTGTTTTTGTTGCTGTTGCTTTTTTTATCTCCTGGCACGTTTTTACTCTCTGTTGGTTAATTTTTCACGACAATGCAAAATAAAGCCCTGTATCTTAATAAAAACAGCACAACCATGGTTAGAGGCTTAATGAAACTCATGTCTTTTTTGCTATAAATCCCCAAAAACGAATAAATAAAAATAAAAATTGCAACCTACAATCAACAAGTACATTACTTCTCCAAGGTGGAGAAGAAATCATGGTGGCTATACTACATATTTTACTACGTACATTTTTCATTTGTTTCCATACTTGTCTTATGTGCTCTGTATAAACACAACCTACCGTTCAGCTGAAAAGGCCTTGAACTTTTGTCACGTGTTAGCTGATTTTTTTTGTTTAACTGAATCTAATGACTGCAAATGTTTATTTTTTGGGCAATTTTTAAATAAGAAATGTAGACTAAAGTAATTTTGATGAAATGTCATGATTTAAAATGTAGATTTGGTTCATCTTCTGATTGGAATGTCATGTCACAGATGAGTAGTTTAAGGACTTTGCATTTCAACCAATGGGTTTTGGGGGTTAAGAGTAGTTTTTTCTAATCAAATTACTAAGAAAAATCTGGAGATATCTCAAAGGTTTCATGATGGTAGGCTCACGTCTTTTAGGGACCAGATGTTTCCATGATATAAGTAAGGTTATGCTGATTAGAATACCTGTGCAGTTTAGGCACATTTTGTGTTTTAGTTTACACTTTTAAAGATGTTTTCACCATTAATTCATGCAGACTGGTGCATGAAAAATGAGCAGAATGCAGGAAATGAAGTGTTTGATGCTTTAAATTCTGTGGGGGTGGACCACCACACCTACTGTGTTCCTCACAGTATTTAAATGGAACCTGCACCCATGCACTGCACTAAAGGCTGGTGCTCACCTAACCCTAACCCTCTGTCTTTAGTTTTGACATAATGTCTAATCCATACATCAAGCGCAGGTGTAAATAATAAAATTAAAATTCATTTTCAGTGTCCTGATATAAAACAAATTCACAGTATTCATAGCATGGAAAGAACAATTTAAGAAGAGATACTGAATTTGAAATCAGAACATACTGTCAAAGGTCAAAAAGGGAAAAAAAATTGCCATGTTTTTAGGAATGAATATTCTATAAATCGGGCTATGAATGATACATGAACAAAACCCACGAGAAAAACCTTCAGAATACAGATAAGAATGCAACTGAAAGGTTTGGTTCATGTAAAAGTGTGAGAAACAAATGATGAGAAAAAGGCCTGAAAAAATTTGCATTATTATTAAAATCTGCAAACGCAAAGAGACAAATGTACATTTTGGATGTTTTTTGCCATTCGTATGAAAAGAAGACATGTTATAAAAGCAAAATATCCCAAAATCTCAATGTTCTTGCCTCATCATTAAAACTAATAAGACTGCTGGTATTGTGCACTGTTGCTCTCTGTCGTGGTTTTCCTGGACACTTGATGGGACTGAGCTATTGTTAACCACATTAGTTTCACTTGTGATTTTCCTGAGATGACAAGTCAAAATGTCTGCTGTGAAAAAGGTCAATAGAGCATGCCGGCTTACTGTCACACTGCCAGGGCTTATTGGGACTTTTGCATTGAGTACAGCCATTGCTAATGTTATTAGTAACACCTCTGCCTTCCCTACTATAGTCAAAATGGCTGCTGTGAAAAGGACCCATTGTACATGTCATGAGGAGGACCGTCCCGGATGTGCTGTACATTTGCATAAACACCAAGGCACAGGTAGAAATCAAGTACAAAACCCTGAACAAAAGCTATTTTTCTACTACTGTGAACATGCATACAGACAATTAGAAATATACACTGTTTAGACAAAAGGGATTAAAAGCTATATCACATTATAACAGGGGTTTCTTGTGACTTAATCAGTCCCTTGCACTGGAAGAAGGCGTCCTGACATGGAGCGCGTCCAAGGAAGGTTTTCAACATGTCCATTCCATCCACAGAGCCTCCAGCTTCCAGTATCACCTTCCTGTACTCTTTTCCAACCTGTGTCAAGGCACACATGTATAGATAAAGACATTTCCACAAAAATAAGACAGATACGGAGCTTTTCATTATGCTAACTTATGCTTCCTCACATCCTTCGCCATTTTCAAGCACTTAAATGCACCTCAAGGAGATGAGGAGTGAGGAGGCTTCTAGAAGGGCTTACAGTACGGAAAAACTAGAGTATCCTTGCATCCTCAATGGGATTAGCAAAGACGTGAAGGGACCCAAGTGAGGGATGCAAGGAAGCACGTTAGCATAATGAAAAGCACCCATGGTTACAATCAAATGTGAAGATATAATCCATCAGACCAACCTTTGGATTCATAATGCCTTCCTTTTTAAAACGGCTGAAGAAAATGTCCATGGAGTAGACTTCACTCCACAGATAGCCATAGTACTGACCATCATATCCTCCAGCCAAGTGGCTGAAACTGGCTGTCATGTTGGTACCTGCGGAGAACAGATCTTTGTTAGCCGACAGAAATGGTATTGGTTACAAATAATTAAAACTGGGGTAGGCAGTGTTATTTTGCCATCTTTGGGTAATCATTTAGAATATTGTATCAGACTTTTGTATCTCCTCTTAACTCTTTTTATCAGGCTTTAGAAAGTCTAGCCCTTTATAGGAGACTTCCAATCACTGGCATTTTATCAAAGAGACAGCATTGTTCTTCTTGGCTGTTCTACAAATGTACATGTGCCTGATTCAATGGTGGAAAACCCTGCAGGAAAAGTTGCTGTCCCAGCATTGACAACAACTGCCAACACTGCAAAGCAAACACAACCTAAAAGAGTCTGACAATAAATACAGTGAAACTTGTGTCAATATCAGCAAAGCGTACTCATTGAACTGGAGTTACATCCAGTAAGTACTTTATTCTGAGCTTTCTGTTCTCCTCCTGGACAAGTAAGCTGCTAATGTCATTTTCCTGTTGACAACACATTAGCAGTATACAGCGTGGCTACTCGTTGCCAGCTTGCATGGTAAATCTACCTACACAACCTTACCAACACATTTAGATATGCTTTCTGCTAAACGTAACCAAAGGCTTGTGGCTGCAGGTATGGCTAATTCAGTCATTTAGATCCAAAGATTGCGATCGTGGCAGATCAAGGCAATGTTTAACCATCAGTACTGGCACAAGCATAAGCCTGATCCTTTTTTACGTCCACTGGCAGACAGATGTCGTAAATTGAAACAACATTCTGAACAAATGTAGCTTTATCAGTCAATAACTGCTGAATTTCTGACATGAACTGAGCGCGCTCGACATTTGTCCTGTGCTGAAAGTCATGGCCATGACACATGATGCAGTGCCACAATGGCAGCTGTTATAAATGCCACTGAGATAAAGGACTGTTATCCTAGTTCATCCCAGCCTAATTTGATACATGCCCCAGCCATTAAAGTCATTAAGTGTTTGTCATGGTGCCTCTTTACTAGGAAAACCTCCACAATGCTTTCTGCCAACACAGAACTGCCCACCTCCTCTGGTTTCTACAGTAATAAATAGTAAGAGGTACTAAATGTACCAATGTACTAATGTACAATACTTAAAGTGTGTATTATTGTTAAAAAAAAAAATAAAAAAAATAAAAAGGTATTAGGTATCTGCAAGTACTAATTGTTAAATGACTTGAATACAAATAGCAAAAAAAAAAACTTGATTGGGATATCCTTAGTTTAGATCAAGTTGGTGGGAGGAGCTTAGGATAGAAAAATTCAAGAGGAAGGTCCTCCATCCATCCATCCATCCATCCATCCATCCATCCATCCATCCATCTATTTGATGCAGTGCTTTCCAGTTCCCCATTGGGGGGTCCTGAGGTGTTTCCAGGCCAGATATGTAATCCCTCCATCAAGTTCTGGGCCTACCCCGAGGTCCCCTAGCTGTTGGAGTTGCCCAGAAAACCTCCAAAGGAGGGTGCCCAGGAGGCATCATAATCACCACCTCAGCTGGCTCCTTTCGATGGAGAGATTTCTCTAAATACTTGCTAAATTTACCTTGCCATCCCACTGTTGCTAAATTTTACAACTTACCTGGTGTAGCAGGGACACCCAGGATGTCCTGGTGGTGCTGTGCAAACACCTCAGCTGTATCTGCACAAGGGCTGGTGTGCAGCGACTGGTCCACTTTACTGAGGACCACCTGACGCAGGTTCATTAGGCCTGAAGAGGAAGCAAAAACATCAACAGTGACTCTTGACCTCTGCATAAATATGTTTACAGAGCGTTGTGAAAATTCAAGTTTCCTACCAGTGTTGGCAACTCTGGAAGCAATCAGTTTGTCGAGGAGGTTGTCTGGGATCGGGGTGCCATCCTTGTAGTGGCCAGACATTCTTTTTAGAGGCTCCTTCTCCCAAACCCAGTTCTCAAGCATCTGAGATGGCACTTCCACAAAGTCTGTCTCTACCAGAGTTCCACTGAATTCTGAAAAAGTGGTCTGGATACAAGCACAGGAAAAAATTAGACTGCCTTATTTCAATTAATATACAATAAACACTATGCAATTATATAAATGCAAATATTATGAAACTCTTGACTGAATATTCACACTACATTAATTTACTTCAATCATTTTTACAAGACATTTGAAGACGTCATCTTTTAAGGGTAACTCATCAATTGATTAACCCTCAGAACCTCTAGCAATTTCTGGACGGTTGTTTTATTCCTCTTGTCACATTTTTACTCACTGTGGACTGATTTTGCAATATAAAGACCTGCACCTCCATGGAAACAGCACAATCATGATGAGAGAACTTAAAATAATGTCTCCTGTGCGGTATGACAGTTATAATGCCATAAATGATGAAAAAGAAGAAATGAAACTTGAATTTCTTTATGATTCCTTTTATAAAAAATTAAAAGAAATTTGAATCAGCATCTTAAAAATTGTGGGCTGCACGGTGGCTCAGTTGTTAGCACCGTCGCCTCACAGCTAGAAGATCCCCGGTTCATGTCCCGGTTAGGACGCCTTGGATCCTTCTGTGTGGAGTTTGCATGTTCTCCCCGTGCATGCGTGGGTTTTCACCGGGTACTCCGGCTTCCTCCCACAATCCAAAAACATGCTGAGGTTAATTGGTAATTCTAAATTGTCCATAGGTGTGAATGAGAGTGTGCTTTGTTGTCTGTCTCTATGTGTAGCCCTGTGATGGACTGGTGACCTGTCCTGGGTGTCTCCTGCCTTCGCCCTAAGTTGGCTGGGATAGGCTCCAGCCCCCCCGCGACCCTCCAGAGGATTAAGCGGCGTACAGATAATGTACAGATAATGGATGGATGGATGTTTGGATGTGACTCACGTAGCTCCTTGACACAGTCGCTCACTAGCTGCTGCTCCTTCTCCTCATAGGTGATGGTGTCTCTCTTCAGCTGACAGGCCTGGAGAGGACAAAGATGTCAAACGCGACCCAGAAAGGTAAATTCTTCACTCACATCCCTCCCTGAGAACCTCGTACCTCAGACCTCAGTGACAGGTTCTCCTCCTCCAGCTCCTGCAGCTTGTTCTGCAGAGACTCCAGCTGGCTGAGAGCGGCCGCGGCGCTGGTCCCTCCCGGCGGCTGAGGC
>OMNN01026226.1:14159-25506 GCA_900302755.1 Chromis chromis
TGAATCAGCATCTTAAAAATTGTGGGCTGCACGGTGGCTCAGTTGTTAGCACCGTCGCCTCACAGCTAGAAGATCCCTGGTTCACATCCCGGTTAGGACGCCTGGGATCTTTCTGTGTGGAGTTTGCATGTTCTCCCCGTGCATGCGTGGGTTTTCACCGGGTACTCCGGCTTCCTCCCACAATCCAAAAACATGCTGAGGTTAATTGGTAATTCTAAATTGTCCATAGGTGTGAATGAGAGTGTGCTTTGTTGTTTGTCTCTATGTGTAGCCCTGTGATAGACTGGTGACCTGTCCGGGGTGTCCCCTGCCTTCGCCCTAAGTTGGCTGGGATAGGCTCCAGCCCCCCCGCAACCCTCCAGAGGATTAAGCGGCGTACAGATAATGTACAGATAATGGATGGATGGATCTTAAAAATTGTGGGCTGCACGGTGGCTCAGTTGTTAGCATCGTCGCCTCACAGCTAGAAGATCCCCGGTTTGCGTCCCAGTTAGGACGCCTGGGATCTTTCTGTGTGGAGTTTGCATGTTCTCCCTGTGCAGCGTGGGTTTTCCAGCTTCTTCCCACAGTCCAAAACATGCTGAGGTTAATAGATTTTTCTAAATTGTCTGTAGGTGTGAATTTGAGTGTTCTTGGTTGTCTGTCTCTATGTGTAGCCCTGCGATAGGCTAGCGACCTGTCCAGAGTGTCCCCAGCCTTCGTCCAAGTCGGCTGGGACAGGCTCCAGCCCTCCGCGACCCTACAGAGGATTAAGCGATGTATAGATAATGTACAGATAATGGATGGATGGATGGATAGACAATGGATGGATGTTAAAAACGTTTTCCAAGTGCCCACAGGTGTTGCTGTTCTATTTGCTCTGTATAAACACAGCCTGCAGTTGTCACATGACTGGGTTCAGAGGGTTAATCAAGAAAATGGTCGAAAGAATAATCAACAAAAAATAAAAATAATCGTTAGTTGCAGCCCTCATTCTTAGTGGCCTACCTTCGAGCAGAGTTCATGCATGACATGACCAAACTCATGAAAATAAGTCTCCACTTCATGGTGCTGGAGGAGAGAGGGCCAGCCTTTTCTGGGCTTGGTAAAGTTAGCCACCATTGCTGCAACTGGAAGCCTGCGTTTTCCATCAGGTCCTCTGCAGCCAGGCCTGAGCCCAAAGCAAGCTGCGTGGCCATATTTTCCTCCCCTAGTGAAATGTCACAGTCAGGCAGGCGTCTGAACATCAACACCAATGACATTATAAAGATCAAATGCTCCAGTCACAGATAGCCTCAGCCTTAAAGGTTTCTATAATGGTGGGTTAACTGATCATATCGTATACGTTTTTATGCATGGAAGGGTATGAGGATGATTTCTCGTCTCTATAAAAAGTGACACATTCTATACCTCGGATGTAAGTCCATGTAGAACTGGCCAATCTCCTCGCCTGTTTCAGTGTCATGTGCTGAGAACAGCTTGACATTTTCATGCCACACGTGTGCATGTTCCACCTCGGTGAACTTGAGACCCAACAGCTCCTGGTAGATCCCAAACAGTCCTTCTGTCACCACATCAAGCGGGAAATACTCAATTAGTTTGTCCTTGTTCACTGCAAACTTGCACTGTTCCACTTGGTTCATGTAATAAGGCAAGTCCCAGGCGTTGATCTTCCCGTCAAACTGGAAGCCCTTCATCAAGCACTCCCTTTTCTTAAGAGCAAGAATATATTTCCTCTCCTTGATTCCAATGGGCTTGAGTGTTTCATAGAATGTGTCTGCAAGAGATGCAGAAGGAAATATTCATGATCAAGGACACACTTTCATATGTGCAGTATGTATTTTTTAAACTTGGATCTCATCTTTCCAGCTGTCTTTTTCTAGGGGTCTTATTTCAAAGCATTGGACTCACTCATAGCCAAAACATGGAAATAAAACTGAAAAAATAAATATAAATGTAATCCTTATGTTCTGATTACATTTATATCAATAACTTGCGTGAGGCTAGTTTATGTAAACAGCAGGATTTTCTCTAAACTAGCCCATCACACCTGCCATCATTAAATTCTATACATTCGAATCACCACTGCATTCGTCCTACACAGAAATCATAACATAGAGCCTATCACAGAGTTGCACTAAGATAAGAAACTGGTCACACTCAGTTAGCCCCTTCCTGCTTTGTACATACGACCACGTGTGCACACATGCTTCCATGCGTTATAAATTACTGCATGTTACATAACATACAGGAAGCATGGCAGAGGCATGAGGTGTCACATACACGACACTAGCATGTATGCGCAAGAGGTATCAAATGTACATTTCTCTGCCTTCACTATTCATCGGACGAATACCTTTATCAGATGGTGGGAGGCTTCATCTTAAATGTCTAAAAATGTTTTTTTATGTGTGCGTGTGTGCAGAGAGGTGAGGTGTCAGAGGGGTCATACCTAGAAAGTCAGACACATTGCTTGCATTTTTGGCCATGTTAATTCCCAGCACATAGTTGGCATGGCTACTGTAACCAAGTAAGTCTGCGACCTTTGCCCTCAGTTGTATCAACTGCTCAAGGATTGCTGTGTTTACCTGAAAAAAAGAAGAAGACATGCAGATCAGTTTAAGTATACAATGGGCATCTAAGTGCTGAAACATCTTAACACTTACATATCCCATAAGCTGGATGACTGCGAATCCTCAGACACAGATAGTGAGTACATTTAATTGCACTTATTAAAGGTATACTTCTTAGGATTTGAGCCAGAGTTGACTTGGGGACATCTTTGATTACTGGTTGGAACGTGCCGGTTTAATATATCACTGACCACACCACATCCCTCCTCATTCAGCTCCACTGGCTCCTTCTTCAACAACAGATACATTACAAGGTTTTGCAAATCTTAAGAGGCCTCCATAACTTCATTTCGCCACACCTTACAGACCCTCTCCGTCCCTACACCCCCTCTTTAATGTCTCCCCCAGCTGCCTTGCTGTCTGTCCCAATATTCAGACTCAGCACCACTGCTGCCAGAGTCCTCGGATGCTATGCACCACGACTTTGGAACTCACTACCACAACACATTCATTAGCTGGATTCTATTGCACAGTGGCGCAACTCAAAATCCATTTGTTTAGAATAGCACACCCATTATAACACAACTGTAATCCGCTCGTGTCATATCCTGATTGTATTCTTAAATTCTTAAAAATGTATTATTATGCCTGATGTTTCGCAAGTTGTCCCCGAGTGTCTCGAAAGGCTGCAACAAAAAAAAAATTATTATTATTCATAAATTCTATTTAGGTAGCACCAATTCACAACATAAGCCGTCTTAAGGCGCTTCACATAATAGGCTAAAGACGTGACAATATTATATTATAGAGAGAAGCCAAACAAATCAAACAGTTCCATTTGAGCAGGGAATCTGGCAACAGTGGGGAGAAAAAAAACTTGCTCTGAACCAGAAGAAACCTTTGGCAGAACCAGGCTCAGGGAGGGCAGCTATCTGCCTCAACCGGTTGGGGCGAAGGAAGAGACAAAAGGATAACAAACAAGTATAGCGTGACAGGCCACTCCTTCACCAGAAGCTTTGTCAGAAATACAACAGCAGAGCAACACATAGCTCCGTTAACAATACTGTGGAGTCACACAAACTCAATGGTGTCATTAACAACAATACTGTAAATGATGTAAGTAGTTTCCATACAATGCAAGATCACTGGAGTTGTTACTGTGCTGAGGAATCCAACAGACGCAGTTTTTCACCTGCAGCTTTTTTTTATCTGACAGCTCACTGTGGCTGCACCCTCTTATACCATCACTACTTGCATTATTAGACTGACCTGTGATCAAAGATACTGAAATTTTGCACACACTTTTTCCTGCTGTTAGCGCAAACCTCTGTAGCAGATCCATTGTATTTCACACAACTGCATCACAATAAAATCTGTGTGTTTGCCAGTTGAATGATTTAATTTGCTAGAAGCAGTATGAAATGTTTGGCTTGTCTAAGCAGTTAGTTAATACAGCTCTGATAAAACTGGAGGAGAGTGAATATTTAACACTGAGGCTGATAACGAAATTACAGAATTGTTGGATTACAAGCTGTCTTGTTTACTGTGGATCCCCTGAGGGTGTGAGAGTTGTCTGAATATAATGCATCAATTCTAGATCAAGGATGTAATTACAGTTTCCATATACATCGAATTGCTATTTGCAATAAAACGTCGACAAGGAATAGTATAAAATAGTTTGATTCTAAAAAAACTTAAGGATTATGACTTCATATCATAACATAACAGCATCAGTTTCTCCAGACAGGACTACAGGTCAAGTCAGGTCACTGTTATTTAGACATCACATTGAAAACAAAGGATGATGACCCAAAGTACTTTCCAGGGCAACAATACCAAACAAGTTGAAATATTAAGGTTAAAACTTTATAAACTATATAAACTGTTATAATATTAACAGAGAAATTCCAGTATATCCAATGAATGCTGACAACAGCGGGTGTAAATGCATCATCTGTTGTGCAACATGGACATGACTAATGGTTGTCAGTATAGGATACACAGGTTCATTATCAGACTCCAGTTACCTCTTTACACCTGCTGTGAAAAGCTGTTTCCATTTTCCTCCTGGTTTCAGGATTGTGACACCTCTTCATCAGGGGGTAGTAATGGGGATATTCTAGTGTCACCTTATACTGCCCCTCTGCTGTCTTATCCAGCCCATTCAGATAGCTATCAGCTAGCCCACCTTAAAAAGGAGAGGGCACAAGTGAAAACAGGTCAAGCATATTTACACTATCGGACAGTCCATCAGATAAGAGTTTTATGCAAATGAGCTTACCCAATTCTCGCTCAGAAAAAACAAGAAACGTATTGTCCTCATTCAGATTCTTGTTAAACTCTATGGAGAGCTCACTGATGAGCTTGGAAGTTCTTTTAATCTCCTTGCAAGAGAGAAAGGGACAGAGTGAGGAAGCCATGGAGGAAAATACATTTTGATTTTTTATTATGTAACATGATTAATCAAGAACTACAGGCAGCCATTCAGAAATCATACACTTAATCTTTTAATGCAATTTAACATTAGACAATTCTATTTTGATCCTACTTTTTCCACCCAGTTATGAAACACTGAGAAAACTAATATCTAGAATAAAACCCTTTTACTGTGAATTACATGGAATTGATATGTTTATGCTAAATGATTGCACTTTTAATAATGAGATGACACATTGCATTACCTCTTGTATATCTTTCGACAGGTGCAATCCTTTCCTCTGGCCCAGTGTAACTAGTCTGTCTACGAACCTCTTTTCTTCAGGTGAAAGGTCCTCCTGGAGCCTCTCCTGCTAAAACAAACAAACCATCAAGCCATTTTGCTAAATTTATTCACCTGTTGATTTTGCATGTCGGCCAGCATTGCATGAAATAACATACGCCGCTGGCTACCACTGATTAGACGAGATTAAATTTCTTGCCCAGGCTAAATAAGGACCAGTGGTGGGGTTAAATGAGGGTACAGTATCCTTGATCTTAATATAAAAGGCTTTAGTCCAGCACATATATCATCTGCTGCCCTTTGGCTGACATAGAATGTGAATATAATTTATCAGCGGCATTGCTGCTGTGGTAAATGCATCCAGTCCTCACACATTAGACTTTAATGATTAAGGTTACTTTAACACATCATTAGCTTAGTAGACCAGAGGCCTTAAATGTGACACGAGGTGTACCTGCAAGGCAGTAATGCGTTTAAACACATCTTCCCGCATGCTTATCTCCACGTCAAACTCAGACAGCTTCTTGTCGGCCTCTGTGCTCGCTGATCGAACCTCCTTAGAGGGACACACATACTGGGGGAAGTCAAGAACGTGGCGAGATGCTGAGAGAACAGAGCAAACACAGTGGCAGCAGTTAGAGTTACAATGATTTGTATAATATAGGACAGTTTATACAGAAAATATACATGGTGTCTACCAATCCTATGAAAAGACTACAACAGTCAATGAGTTTGTCCATCTCTATGTGCTTCTGATTTACGTGGCACCCAGTCACAAACCCAGGAGTTCCTACTGAAGACATTACTTTTCAACGCGAGTGAATTTTGCGTTTGTGTGGGACTATTTTCAGCTGAGGATGAATACACATTTGGAAATTAAGTGAAAATATAAGGAATCCCTAGTTTGAGGGATTGACTACAAATAAAGTATTGTGACCATGGAGCTGCACCTGATGAGTCAATTTATATATTGACAAAAGAATAGACCTGCAACTATGTTGATACTCAATTAATCATTCTGAACATTCTTTTTTTAAACAAAAGCACCAACAATCTCTTGTTTTGGCCTCTCAAATGTGTTGATTTTCTGGCCGAACAACACAAAACATCTAAAGACGTAACTTTGGCCTCTGGGAGTTTATGATGCAAATTATTTCCTTTGACCATTTTCTAACATTTTAGAGACGAATAACTGCATTAAATGACGTATTAATCACGCAAGTACTTAACAGATGAAGCAACGATGAAATTCATCATTAGCTGAAGTCCATCATAATGAAGGAACATTATAATGCACCAGTGAGGTATTTTTTTAGCTTTTGGACAACAATCCAGCTCTATGGCACACATGTACAGGCAGTTATTGTTGGTAGGATTATTGCATTGATGGGTTTGGTCTTTTCATGGAATTGTGAACAAGAAGAATACAGCAGACTTATCCTTTAGGACTTACATGCATAATCCAGCTTGGCATTAGCCAAGGCTTCCAGGGTGTTTCCAACTGAGACATTTTCTATGTTTAGAGCTCCAATGTCATCGTAGACCTTCTTTACTCTGGCGATCAGGCTCTCTGTCATGGTCCTGATCTCATCTGGAGACAGGTCCCACCTCAGGGTGTTCCTCTTATTTTCCACCTGAGAGCAGTCTCTGGCAGATATCACTGGTCCACTGGGGATGGTCATTCTCAGGATAGGTTTAAAGACCCTGTAAGAAAATTGGATATTCTATTCAAAATTCATATGTTTAAGTTTAGTGATATCTACTGGTGATATACACTTTATCAACAACAATAAGAACATTGTCTGACAGAATGTTCAACAGGTTTGCTTAGATGCATTACATGCAAGCTGCCATTAAAGCACACAAGGAACACAAAGTTCGCTGACTAAAACAGGACAGGGATGACAGGACATCTTCTACCGTCCAAAGAAATTAATGACCGTCTCAGAAGAGTGTCATTTCAGAGTGTCACTCTATACCACAGAGTTGCAGAATTCCTTTGCTGTGACCTCCTAACCTTCTTCTAATCATAACACCCAGCACTTTCTATAGAATAATGAACTAAACAGTTTTAAAACCTTAAATTAAGGAACACTGGAATGATGCCCAAAATCTGGACTGAACTACCCCTGACCCCTGAGTTTTGAAGAAAATACCTTGGAATCACAACAAACACTGATAGACTTTTGTCCTAAGCATCTATGTTCCAAAAGTCTTTTTTCTTATTGTTAAATGTATATGTCTGTATTCTGAGGTATTCTCAGTGTATATTTATACCATTTATCATTTTCTTAGGAACCGTACGAGATAAACATATCATGTTTGACATCATTTTAATCAGCTGGTCAGTAGGATCACAGTTCTGTTGTCATATTAGGTATTTAATAAGCAGAATTCAAAGTTAGTTAAGGTATTTGACCTCTGACCTCTTATGGACTGTGAAGCTTAACACCACCCCTGTGGATGAGCACATCTGTGATTGATTAGATGTTGAGTTGAATTTCACTCCAACACTTTCTGTAAAGTCACTGGAATGGAATGCAGACTTGTTGTCACTAATTGTGGGCGTTTCTACATTAACTATTAAGCTTTTTTGAAACAACTAACTAACAAACTAACTAACTGCGATCTTTGTTTGGGCTTTCCTCCATTTATATGGGCTTTCTGTGACTAATTTTGCCCTCCCCAACTTTTCTTTAACTGTTCAACTATACATTCTTATATTTGTAACCTGGCTTTGATTACTTAATTGGGGGCTTATTTTTGTTTAACAGAGCTTTTTCATTTTTAACTTTTTCAATGTAGCAGCACAAACCTTTTCCCTATGAGCTTGGACTCTTTGTATTTTCACTTTGGCATATTTTTCTATGCAATTATTTAAAAAGTGCCATCCAATCCCTGCGTTAATGAACCTACTCATCTATTTACTCATTGTCTGTTGTGTCATTGTTGCCTTATTATTTGTTAGTAGCACTAGTTAATAAGTGTTTTGTGTAGAATTATCATCAGTGCTACTGTGTACGTCTTTGTTTAAGTACTGGAAGTACAATCAGAATGTACAATTTCTGATTAGAAGGCAGATTAATATAATTTGATTTGATACATTTTATTAATAGTCAATCTGAAATACAAATTTCTTGATCTCGGTGGTGCCATGATTTTAAATGAGTGCATAATTTTAATCTTTAAGTGTAGTTATGCCACTAAACATAGGAATCTAATGCAGTGCAGTACAAATAAATAAGAGACATCCAAAACAACCATGAGACGCTTATTCCTGTGAAATATTACCCAAGTAAAATAAAAGAGTTAGGTTGAAAAGTCCATGCTTTAGCTCACGTTGGTTCCCTCTTTGTTCTCAGTGCAGAAGTTTGGAGGGAAAAGGGTTTTGGGGTATATATCTTCCTGGGTGTGTCTAGCAGATGGACAGGCTACACAGTGAAGAGTTGGATGATTTCAGGTAAGATGAGGTACTTAAACTTGATTTTAACAATATCGCCCTCGCCCTCCCTTTGCCTGCTGTGCTGGTCTCCCGAGGTGCGCTAGTCTGAAGCCACTTGGGTCTTGTCACCTCAGGAGACCCACAGACCTGCCCTGGTGGAGGCTACAGCTGGTGGTTTTCCTTGTGGGACCGACTTCGTGGTCCAAAAACACCCACAACCTTTTGTCCCCGTCCACTGTCACGTAAGCCACATAGTCCTGGCTGTCCGATCCGACAGCTGATGGACATGACGCCTGTGCTGGGTCCAATAACACCCAGTCCAGGTCAGCCACTGGGAGCCTTCACCTCAGCCTGATCGCCCTATATGCACCTCCAGTTTGAACTGCTTTTTCAACTGTATTTGTCTGTTGTTTTTTTTAATAAATAAAAAAACAGACAAATACATAATGGTATGTATTTGTTTAAATCTGCAATGTTAACTTTAAAATTATTACCTGTATGCCTTGATAAACAGGCTTAAGTGGTCAGATTCAAATTAAATCTTTTCTCTCTGGGCCTTTACTAAAAATAGGTAATTAAAAATTATTAATGATTTATATGGACCTCAATTTAACATTTCACATGATAACTTCTCAGCTGTACCACTCAGATCTAAGTTTAAGAGAATTTTACTGTATGTTTCTAATTCAGACTTTACTATTCCACTACAACAGGTGCCACTACAAACACAGGCAGTAAATTCTACAAGGTCACACATGAAACGTGCTCGGGATTTTTGCCCACGTTAAACCGTGACCTTTTCCCACGTACTAATCAGTGTAGAGTTTCATGGGCTTACAAAACAACTTCGTAAAAGCGGAGTATCTGTCAGGCAGCTCGCAGGCAAAACGCAGTAAGCAGCAGGTGTCCAGGAGATGGAAAATGTCAAAATTAACAGTGTAACAGAACACACAGCCAGTCCCAAGTTTGATGTGAACAGCTCGAAGGCACAAACAGCATGTTATCGTTGACAGTGAAGCGTACCTGCAAACCACCACTCTCAGCGCGCACATGCCGGCGGTTTCATGCGCAAAACACACTCCCTTCGCCTCTTACTGTAGCTGAATCCCAGCAGAAGTAGCAGCAACAACAGTGTCTGTCTGTGTATCTCTCTCCCTCCTTCTTTTCTCTCATGTGGAAAACCTTCCGCTGTCACCGCGCAGGCGCACAGGAGGATGCGCTCAATCCGACACGAGCCCTCATGACGCGGCGGCAGCAGACAGCTGGATCAGAGCGCAGGTAGGTGGGCGGGGGGACACCGAATAGCATCCTTTGACTCTATGTTATTTATATTTTGGCTTCGTGCTGTGTGCAGGGATCCGAGGCTGACCTATGTCGCCTCTCCTCTCGCTGTTTTCCTGCCTTCTGCCACAGGATGGTGGTCAGTTTTAGCCAGCATCTCTCATCAGGCTGCACAGTGCGCGAGTTCCGGACGATCGGGCTTATTATGGGCTTTATAAAAACACCTGCCTGTGTCATCTGCTCGAATCAGCTCTCATGCATTGCATCTTTTATTCAAATCTGAATGGAGATTGGTGATTTGAAACACCTCTTTGATTGTGGTATTACATCACAGCTCCTGCATCACTGCATCTACGTGTGTCAACACACAGCGAGGGAGGAGTAGCAGCGGAGGCAGGAGCCCCGAATGAACATAACAACGCACGGCGTCAGCACGTGACAGAAATATGAGGCAATGTTTGTGCCTGCAAATCATATCTCCCCCCTCAGAGTCACATTACAGTAAATATTGTGGCCTTTTCTATCCGCCCCAGCTGATATGATTGTTTGGGGGCTGAATCTGTCACACTGAGAGAGAAGAAGCTGCAACAGTGGTCGAGCTTTTTAATGGAGCTGTGCTTGTTCTTTCTTGGTCAGAAACAAGAATAGTTTTGCTTTCATCTTCCTGTGAGTTGTCTTGGAAACAAGAGCTGCATGCATCCCTTCTAGTTGTAGTTGTAAGAGATACTGATATGCTCGGATTTAACCTTTTGGATGGATAATTTGCTGTTTTGTGACCAAATTTTAATGATTTTTAATCACCACTTTCCTTTCAGAGTAATGTGATCACAAAAAATCAAATGCATAATGTCAATAAAAAAAAAATCTGTCAGAAATTTAAAGGCTTTTAAATTTATATATCTGGTGAGACTGATATGCATCTACATGATAGAAAATTGTTATTTTCATTGTTGATAATAGTAATCTGTTTTTGGTTTTTTAAAATTAATTCAATAGTTGTGTAGTGTTATGGTGAAAAATGTTGATCAGTGTTTCCTAAAACCCACCATGATAAATGCCTTGTTTTGTCCACAGCTCAAAGATATTCAGTTTACTGTCATAGAGGAGTAAAGAAAACAGAAAATACTCATATTCATGCAACTGAATTTAGAGAATTCCAGCTTTTTCTCTTAAAACCATTTGGCAATTCATTTATAAAAGTTGACAACAATTCCATTAATTGGAATGCAGTTAATATTGCACATGGTGATTCACCTTAACAAATGCAATTAATAACAGTAAAAAGTCTGTTGCCTTGCAGGGAATCTGGGACTGTTTGAATTGTGAGAACATTTAACAAACCATTACAACTCC
>OMNN01026226.1:25526-54349 GCA_900302755.1 Chromis chromis
AACTCCCACTAAACACTGATAACTGTACAAAACAAATGCATAAATGCATGAATTACAAGCACCGAAAATGTGTGATCTAAATCTGCTTTTAGCTATGAATAATGGAGTAAAAACCCACTTTTCATAAATAACGTGTACATGTTTTTTTGTTGTTGTTTGACTTCTACTCATTTAGTCATAAATATTTAATGCTATAGATAAATACTCGATGTTTTAACATTCTTGGGGAGCATTATAAATTCATGTTGCTCACCATTATGAAATGAGGATGAGTTTGTGTGATTAGTTACTTAATTCACAGATACTTACAGCAGATTCACTGGGAAGAAGCAGAGAGAAATGGGCGTGCATCTGAAAGCAGAACAGCACCTGTTCTAATAGGAATATGAAGCATATTCTTATTGAACAGTCTTGTTATATTTAAAAACAGAGGTTAAAGTGTTAGTCCTGATTCATTCCATTATTAGGCTGTGGATTTTTTTTGATGTTGTTGAAAGAAGTGCAGCACAGTGGAAACTGGTTGAACCAACTCCAAAAATATCTACTGTAGCAGGTGTCAGTTGAGAAATCAGGGGAGGGATGAACTGTCATGTTTAAGCACACAATATGTCAACAGTCTGTGTAGAAATGAAGCTAGAAAGAAAAGATGGATATTATTTAATCCTGTCTATTAGTTGTGTATTGTTTAAATGTGTGTTTTTAACATTTATAATGAAGTGCCATCCAATGAATTAATAACATAGTCGTCATTGTGTGGGTGTCTCTCTGTTTGCTTCACTCCAAACGACAACTGTGCCCAGCAGTTTCTAGGTAAAAATGGCCGTGGAGAAGCGCCTGGCATTCTCTATTGTGCAGTTCCTACGAGATCAAACACATTGCGGTGCTTTGAATTCTGATGAGCAGGAGAGCCTTGAAGGTAGGTCGACTCGCTGTTCACTTGTACTTTTACAAATATAGGCCACTCTGGCTCTGTCCTGCCCATTTCAGAATGAATCGATATGTAATGTAGATTTGTTCATAGAGAATAAACAGCAGCTTTCATCCTCAAAACAAACAGCAAGTGACCATAAATTAGGGTCTAATAAGCAGAATGTGACAGGACAGGGCAGCTTAAATTTCGGTCTCTGAATGTGCAGCCAAGTTCTGACTCACCACAATAAAGCTGTTAACTCTTAGACCTGTTCCTTAGCTCTTATCTTAAATTGTTCGGTCATATTTCACTGATTCTCCACTACAGTTGCGATACAGTGCTTGGAGACCACCTTCAAGATCAGCTCCAGTGACTGCCATCTTGCAGTGCCACAGCCTCTTTCAGAGATATTCCTCAATTCCCTGCTCAAGGTGGGTTCTGCACGCTACACTGGAGCAGTATTACATATAAGTATACACAGCGCCTGAAAAAAGTAATCCACCCCCTTGGAGGTTTTCCCCTTTTATTGCTTTTCAACATTCAATCATAGTCAATTTAATTTGGCTTTTTTGAGAAGAATTTACAAAAAAAGACTCTTTCATGTCAAAGTGAAAACAGATTGATTAAAAATATAAAATGTAACATAAGTGATTGCAGAAGTATTCCCCCTTTAAAGCGGCTCGCCTAATTCAACAACGGTGCAGCCAGTTGGTGCTAGAAGATACAGAGATAGTGAAATGGAGATCATGTGAGTGCAGTGAATGTGTCTCAGGTGATTGTAGTATAAAGACACCTGTATCTGGAAGGTCCAGTCACTAGTTAATCAGTACGCAAACTAAAATTACACAATAGGACAAAGAAACACTCCGTAACTTTTAAACTAAAATTTTCAAGTCAGTGAATATCCCTCAGAGTACAGTTAAATTCATCATTAAGAAATGGAAGGATTATGGCACATGCGTAAATCTGCCTACAACAGGCCGTCCACAAAAACTGATTGACAGTGTAAGAAAGACTAGTGATGGAGGCCACCAAGACACCTATGACTCCTCTGAAGGTGTTACAATCACTTGAGATGCATTCTATGCACTCAGATGATCTGAACTTTACTAGTTGTGTGACAAGCACCAACTGGCTGCCTCTGTGTTGAATTAGTCACTTTAAAGGGAGTAAATACTTATGCAATCACATATTTTACATTATATATTTTTAATTCATTGACATTACTTTGTAGGAATCTGTTTTGACTTTGACATGAAAGAGTCTTTTTTTGTAAATTCTTGTCAAAAAAAGCCTAATTAAATTGACAGTGATTCAATGCTGAAAAGCAATAAAAGGGGAAAACTGAAAACTTTATATAGGTACTCTAAGTAAGACTTTACATGAACATTTTTTTGACTATGATTATGTCGAGTGCACATGAACTTTTCAACTCAGCTTATACAACACTGGGGCATGTAGCTTTTAGATACCAGTCAAATAAAGGTGGAAATATTCTTACTAATGACTGCAATCTATTAAGGTGCCAGTGCATGTTTGCTGACTGGCTCTGGTTTCTTGGCACAACTAACGAGAAGGGCGTGATGACTGATGTTATTAATTACGCCGCTGCTTTTCCTTGAGTCAGGCCAAAATGTCCTCTGTCACTGTTAATTACAGTCGAATCCATGACTCTCCTGTTTTGCAATTGCATAGAATGACAACCTGACCCTGCCAGAGACCTCCCCGTCTCCTGAAGAAATTGAACGAGCAGAGCAGCTTAAGAATGAAGGTAATATTACCGCACTGAATTTTTAACTCTCTTCCTCGCTCTGTAGCATCCTTAATAGCTGATCGTAATCTTTTGGTACTTCAGGTTGTGCAAAATCATTAGTATGGTTAGCTTCTTCACTAAATCTGTTTTAATGGAGAACTTAGGAAAATAATATGTACATATAGCAATAATTAAATGTGCCTCAAAGGTTTATCAGTCCAGTGGAATATATTTAAAAAATGTACACACAGAGGAGTTGGCTGATAATGCTTATTTTAATAGTGTGTCATTTTTACCTGGGTATAATAAAACAGTGGAAACTTTTAAAAAATAGTTTTTGGTGGTCAATCAACTGAAAGGGGCTGCTGTGAATTGTTATTAACTTTGACACCTTTGAGACTCAACTGAAGCACCATCCTTACATACTGTCAAATTTAATTTCCCTGGCCTCATACGCCTGTGACCTAAAACAGTGATAGCTTCTGATCATTTTTAGGAAAGAACCAGGTCAGAACATGAACAGAAAGATCAGAAACAATGCCAGAGGTGTTGAAACGCAGACTCACCAAAGAAAGAATCCTGAATAGAAATCTACAGGAGAATGTGTAACATCAGAGACAGCAGTTGTATGACACGTGTCCTGCTCCTAACCCCAAAAAGCCAATCAACTGCTTCATAACAGTGAATTGGGAAACATCCAGCCAATCATATTGCCACATTGACAAATGCAGTGTCATGAAACTGTGCCGAAGCATAGTAGAAGTATAAGCTGTGGGGGGAAATGCTTTTTAAAACTCAGTTTGGGGCACAGTCGCCAGACTTTCTAAGTCGATTTTATTAGATTTACTGGTGAGTCTATACATGCAGTATTGAAATTACAGTTATAGTTCCCCTAGGAGCCTGGTGTTGTTAGCCTGAAATAACTCCCTGGGGGCGTCACCATGCTGGCTGCTCAGCAGTGAGACTTGCCTGTAAGGACTTTGATGAAGCCAGCTACGTCATGGAAGAACATTTTGGAGCTCTGCAGCTCCTTTCACCTTGTACACTGACTTATTCATAGCTACAGTAGAGCTATAGTTGTATTTTTCAGTCCCATAAAGCTTCAGTGAATTCAAAGAAAGTTGGTGCTTTTATAGAATGAAATGGAAACACACACCTGACTGCTATTTTCACATGTCTTATAAATGACAAATAGCAGGATAGGAACTGAATGGATTTAAACTTGATTAGAGTTGCACTGATTTATAGATTAGCAGACTGACAGAAAATGATTCCAGTATTTTGATGCTGATTTGTTGTTTTCGTACATTTTTAATAGGAAATGCATTTGCTGATGTTCTTTGTTATATGTGACAGCAAACAGAATATCTTTGGGTCGTAAACTATTGGCCAAAAAAACTAAGCATGTTGTATATGTCTCCTCAAGTTGTGGGAAATAACATTATATAGAAAAATGAACAGTGGAGGGAGACCTTGGTCATCACCTTGAATGTTTCTTAAAAGGTATGAGATGTATTATAATATATACTGTATCAACAATTACCCATCACCCTAAACCTGAATTGTTGAATTGGGGCAATCTACAGATTCTGATCTTGCCAACCCTCTCTCCGAATGATAAAAAGCAGAGCTGGCACTGTGTTATCTTTGGCCTGCTGTTGTAAGAACAGTTTTTCTGTATATACTCTGTGAACAAGTCAATATTGTATTTTCAGGTAACAATCACATGAAGGAGGAGAACTACAGATGTGCAGTGGAGTGCTACACAAAGGCCATCGATCTGGACCTAAGAAACGCTGTGTACTACTGCAACAGGTATTTACAACAGCGAGCAGCATGGCTTTCTTCTATCATGGTTTTGCACTTAATATTTGTGCTTCTGTTGGGGTTCACAGATTTTTAATCAACAGCAGACAAAACAAGGCACAAACAGAGCTGAGCAGGACTAGCCTGTGATGTCAGCCTGGCGTGATGTAATGTTTGAACTGGACAAGACAGTGCTTTGAATCTCGTCCTTTTCATTATGTGTCTGAACACAGTGAATCTAATGCTTTGCAGGGCTGCAGCTCACAGTAAACTGGGGAATTATACTGAGGCGACTGGGGACTGTGAGAGAGCCATTGGGATTGATCCCACATACAGCAAAGCATATGGGAGGATGGGGTGAGTTTAATGTTACTTAAACATTTTTAACACACTATTTGTTGAAGGCCTGTCATAAATGATTTTTGTCTCTTACTCCTTTGGCTCCAGTTTGGCTTTGACAGCTATGAACAAGTATCCAGAGGCAATCTCCTACTTCAAGAAAGCTTTGGTATTAGACCCCGAGAATGACACCTACAAATCCAACCTGAAGATTGCAGAGCAGAAGCAGAAAGAAGCAACCAGCCCAGTAAGTAGAAACAAGATGTAATTACCTTTTAGCCCTTATATAATACAGTATATATTTAATTAAAGCTCATGTAAACCCCTTCCAGACATGCACTCTATTCTGTTAATCTGACGGCACCTGAACATGTCTGCTTCTTGTCTTAATAAGTGCCCTGCTCACTTTTCCATAAAAACCACCACAGCACTTACCAGGTCTGGCCAAGTAACATTTCCATGTCACTTTCATCACAGCACAAGTCTGAACTTTATGCCGTTGCTTTAATGTACAGGGATTTAGAGAAAGCTTTGTCCACATTTTAGCACCAATATTAGTCCAAAAGCAACAGAGCAAAAGACAAACTTTGCTGCCAAAGTCACAAAACACCTTTCTCATTCACTTTGCTCTGTAATTGAACGTCTATTGCAAACTGAAATGTCTAGAAAAAAAATACAACTTTCCTGCAATTAAGACAGAGTTTGTGATGGGTCAGATTAAAAAGACTCACCAATAAATTAATGTAACAAAACATTAACAGGAGCTGAAGTTCAGTTTGTTGCTTCCAGCTGTTTTGTATCTTTCCTCTGAGTTAATTAAATACCTGCAGCAGCAGACAGCATCAGGATTAGGGGCAGTGGTGGCCTAGTGTTTTGTGAAGCGAACTAGTAACTGGTGGGTCACCGGTTTGAGTCCCTGGACTGGCAAGAGGTTGAGGTGGGAAAGTGAGAGCGACCGCTTGTCCCAGTCACCACCACTGTGGGCCCTTGAACAAGGCCCTTAACCCCTGACTGCTCCCCAGGCGCTGCACCACGGCAGCCCACTGCTCCTAGTATGTATAGTTAAGGTTAACTTGGAATAGGATGGGTCAATGCAGAGAAGGAATTTCCCCAAGGGGATCAATAAACGATCCATGTGAGAGTTGCTGCATTTATGAACATGGAATAACAGCAGCAAATTCATGAATGATTATTTACTATTAATTAAAAATGATCCCCAACATGGAGACAGGATTTGTCAGGATCTAACAGCAACCTGTAAATAAAGCATTTGTTGCATAGCAGATTTAGATTTAGTGCATTTTTTTCCTGATGTACTGTTCAGTCTTGCGTATATGACAAATATTGTGTGTGCGAATGAAGTCATGAGCAACATTAACATAAAAATGGGCCTATGTCTGAATGACAAAATAGCCAGCAGTGTCTTTGTAGGGCTTTGTAGTGATAACCTGGCCATGTTTGTTTTTGACCTTTGTCTGTGATTGTGTGCCACAGATAGCAGCTGGATTAGGATTTGACATGGCGAGTTTAATCAACAACCCTGCCTTCATCAGCATGGTAAGAGCATCCGTCCTGATACGTGCCCTGCACATAAAAAGCCTGCTGAAAGTTTCACTGGCTGTTTAATAGGCTCGATCTGCCATTCAGGATCCTTACCACTGGTCCTTGAGACAGGTGTTTTATGCTTGTTTTGCCTCTGATATTTTTCCCTAATTAATGCCATGAGTGACAGTTAGCCCGTTAACCAACCAGAGTTACTGTCGAGTGGAAATGACCTTGTCTGGGCATGGGGAATTTCAACTCGTTATACGATGACACATGGGAACGTCTGACAGGCCAGGAACGCTTCTCCAAGCATGCAAGAGTTTTATTACAGCAACACTGACAAGACACCTCTAAGTCTGATAGCTGCGTCTTTGCATTCAGGAGAGCACAGCATTAGATAATAGATTACTATTCTTACAAAATTGCCACCAGAAATACACTCTGATTGTAATTCATGTTTGAGAGACACAATGAATTTCAGCTTGATTTTTGTTTCCAGGCTGCAAGCGTTATGCAGAACCAGCAAGTACAACAGCTGTGAGTATAATGTGTGTTTGATTACATTTATTTCAGCTTTCAGGTGTGAGGTAAAGTTTTAGAATGAGTCTCAGCAAACACTAACTCACTGTCGCTGTGTGGTCAGTATGTCAGGAATGATGTCTAATGCAGTTGGAGGTCCTGCAGCAGGAGTGGGAGGACTGTCAGACATTTCCAGCTTGATTGAAGCGTAAGTACCCTGAACTCAGAGTTAAAGGAGTTGCTTGATTACACCGTTATTTATTTTAGAGACTTCGATTTGAGCTAAACTCCCAACCCTCACAGAAGTAGACGACAATGAAAAGCAACAGACTCTATTAGGAGAGGGACACACACAATATGTGACTGCATGTCTCAAGCTGAGGGACAAATAATTGACAAAAACATCACTGAATATGACAATAATCTTGACATAACCTGTCATACGTATCATTTTCTTTATTTCACTTAATGAATTGCTTTTTCTTCATGTAATTTTTTTAAATTACTCCATCTTTGATACTCTTGGAAAAGAGATTTTTAATCTCAATGAATTTTTTATCCTGGTTAAATAAAGGTTAAATAAAATAAAAAAATATTGGCAGTATTGTCAATCTGACCGATCAGCCACAACATTATGACCACTGACAGGTGAATGGAATAACATTGATCATATTGGTACTATGTGGTGTTCTGCTGGAAAACCTTGGATTTTAACATCCATGTTGATGAGACTCCTTCATGCAAATGGCATTCCCAAATATCACTGGCCTACCCCCGCAGGACAATGCACCCACATGGCAAAGACATCAAACAATAAGGAACATCTTGAGGAACATGACAATGGCCCAAGATGTTGATTTGACCTCCAAACTTCCTAGACCCCATTCTGAACAGGATGCAGTGGAACAAGTTTGACTGACAGAGGCCCCACTGTACAACCCAGAGTACCCAAAGGATCCACTGCCAATCCATTTGCAGAAAAAATTAAAATCTCAGTGTCAAAATTTAATATAGCACTAACACCAACACAAGGCTATGTCGAAAGGCCTTTATTTGTGTTTTACATTATGTTTAATAGATTATGTTATGTAACTGAAAGAGAAGTTTTCAATATTTATCCTTCAGTGCTGATTGGCTATTACTTGTGACATGTAACCAATCAGATGGAGCTGTGGCCGGGATATTGCTCCAGACCACAGAGTGACTGCAAGTAATGAGAGGCAGCTGCATCAGAGCCAAAGTAGCACAATTTTAAATGAATTCATTTTATCCAGAATCTGTTAAAAAAATAAAAACGATACAAATAAGTAGAAAACTGATGAATAGTAATCAGTTGAACACTAGTATTGATCTACCCATCTAAATGTTGGCAAGAGAGCAACAAAGTAACAACTTTCCAAATAACTATTCCTTTAACCACGAGTATTTAATTTCTGAATCAATGTTATATCGCAAAGTTACATCAATATTGCGTGTATTTGATCTTTGTTGTTGTCTGTTGTGGCACAAAGCCAGTTTACGACGTTAGACTGCAAAGGAAGTCCTTCCTCTCGTTCATCCAGGACACAGGCTGTGTGTTTAATTACTGTCTAAACTGATGTGATAGTTTCACATTACAGAGCCCCAAACAGACACACCCTGAGTAACAGCGCCTTTTTCGATAGTATTTTATACTTAGAAACTCAGCATGAGAAGCTTCTTGTTGTTTCTGGTTTGGAATCAACTTGTACCTGTACAGCAAATGTCCAAAATATGAAGAGATAAGATGCTACCTAATCCCTCATAGGGAGTCATTTCACTGTATATTAAAAACTGAGCTATTACTCATCTTGCTTTGTGTGAGCTGTTGTTCTGGTGGAAATAAATTCAGTAAGTAAACAGAGTTATCTCATCTCTGTCAGAGGACAACAGTTCGCCCAGCAGATCCAGCAGCAGAACCCAGAGCTGATCGAGCAGTTAAGGAACCACATCCGGAGTCGTTCCTTCAGCGGCAGCGCCGAGGAGCACTCATGATCTATTCAGGTATATTTATATCTAAAACCAAACCCTAGCTGACCATCATACAGTCGTGAACAAAAGTTTACATACACTTGTAAAGACTGTGTATATATCATCACAAGTGGCTACTGGTGCAGACTTCTCTAAGCCAATTTAAATAATACCCATTTGATACACTCATTATTCTCAGCCACACACTACACTGGTAAAGTCTAAGGAGTACAAATCTGAAGAAGCAAATCATCAACTTGAACAAGTCAGTAAAGTCACTTGGAGCCATTTCAAAGATGCTTCAGATCCCAAAATAATCTGTGTAAACAACTGTAAAAGTATAAAGTGCATGGTACAGTTGTGTCACTGCCATAATCAGAAATGGATATTTCTGTCATCAGATGAAACAAGAATTGAGCTATTTGGCCCAGAATGACCATAGATATGTTTGGAAAAGAGAAGATGAGGCCTTTAACCCCAAGAACACCAAACCTACTGTCAAGCATGGTGGCAGTAGTATTATGCTCTGAGGCTGTTTTGGTGCCAGTGGGACTGGTGCTTTACGTAAAGTAAATGGAATAATAAGGAAGGAGGAATACCTAAAATCATCAGCCAGAATGTTGGGTCTTGGATGCAGTTTGGTGCTCCAACAAGACAATGACCCCAAACAAACTTAGAAAGTGGTAGGAAATAGCTAAATCAGGCTAGAATTAAGGTGTTATATTGGTCTCCCCAAAAGTCCTGACTTAAACCCCCGTTATTAACCTGTGGACTGTGATGGAGAAAATTTAGTTGAACTGAACCAATTCTGTCAAGAGGAGTGGTCAAAGATACAACAGACATTATCTTCGCAAGTGCATGTAAACTTTTGTTGACAGCTGTATATACCACTGGAATATATTTGTATCATTGAAATACAATATTTTTATTTCAGCCTCACATTTTTTTTCCAAGGAAGGGCAACCATATGGCGCGATTACAATCTCTACACCCATTTCTTGAAGTCAAATCCCCGGCAAAGCTGGAATGAAGAGACAAGGATGGGGTTGAAGGCACTTTACTGTGACTAAAGGCTCTGGAGTGGAGAGATGAAGGCCTGGAGATTGGACCATGAAATGAAGCATCCCACACATCTAGGGCAAAACACACCGTAAACACTGCATCATAAAAAAGAGCCAAGAATGCATTCAGCCTACTGACAGAACATGAGTCAATTCTTTCTTCAGAGCTTTTACATTCTGCAGAGATCGTGTTTTATATGTGCCGAAACTACTGCCCTCCTCATGTTATGAGTTTAGGATCCTTCTGTCTAGTCATTCAGAATAGAGATGTGAGGTGAGGGAGGAATGTACTTTTACAGCATTGCAGGGAACATCTCCGCTTTTTCTCATATAAAACACACACACACAGGACATCAGGTTTGTTTATAATGCATCCTGTTTAATATTATTTTTCTAGAAGAACTCTAACTGTACTTGTTTAATGGGTGATAAAGATCATTCAGCCCTTGAACACACGTCACTGCTTTTCAATGAGTGCTCCTTAACTTTTGATTAAGACAACTGTGTAATTGTATAGCAGTGTTTGCAGCCTGCATTATGTTGGTACGGCACTTTAGTAAAAAAATAAATGTCCCCCCTTTAAGCCTATTTAATTGCTCATTAACCAGTAATAACATGTTCACATTGTTCATTTTGCATGCTCTTAAATCTGGTATTTGAGATCAGATGCTTTATGGAAACAAATAGGTATGCTAGGGCAGCACATTGTTTTGTCTAAAACATATGAATAAATGTCTCGAAATTGAACACACGCCTTTGTGTCCTTATTATATGAAAGTGTGAGATAGTTTCTTGTCTGTGGATAGAGGGCAATGATCAGTTTGACACCAGGACACTTCAGTGAATCCTCACAGTGTATCAGTACCACACTTTAAAGGAGCACACCATCTATCAGTCCAATTCAGCTTGTAAAAGCAGTCATAAATTGGTCTCTGTGCTTTCCGAGGAGCATATAGAAAATGACAAATGAAGGTTGTGATATCTTTGTCTTGGAGACTACTCATTTATAACAATATCTGCAAGACAAACTGGGTTATAGAGTTTGATCATTTAGGCTTTTACCTGCCTTGAGGTTTCTTATGAAGAAATACTTGCAGGATCCAGGACTTTTGGAGCCCAGTCCACATTAGGGACATGTCTGTGCTACTTCAGTTTTATAAAATTTTGTGGAATCGAGTTTTCCAACTTGGGAGACGAAAGCACTAAATGGATGTAGCGACACTTTAACCCCAACAGGACGGCCAGAGGAACTGTCCTCTTTACATATCCTGAAAAGACTTAATGTTTTGTGCATCAGTATCAGTAAAGAAAGGTAAAACAGCACAGTCTGACAGAATAAGGTTGCAAGAATTATGAGACTTAAAGGGGCCATATTAAGCAAAATCCAGTCTTTCATTGCTTTTGTAGATAAACATGTCCCCAGTGTATGTAGGCTTCCAGAAAATAAGAGAAAAGCCAATCCCCTTATTTCTATAAGTCAGAAAATGTGTTTCAGTGAGCCGTTCAGGTTTGCATCCTGTTGACACAGCCCCACCCCCTTTAGTTCCTCCATCTCTCATCCGTCTCATACAGTTTCTTTTTTACATTCAGTTCTGTTGCATGCAGAATATATGCAATTCAGCAATCCAGTTTCATCATAATATTGCATGTTAAGCTTCGACTGTCTTGCCCATGTATCCATCACAGTCTCTTGTATGAAATGTGCATCTGTCTGTGAGCTCTCAGCAACTCAAGCACATTTACACTCCTGCAGGACTCTGTGATGCATGTGACATTAATGCACACTGGATTCTGGGACGGAATGGCCAGAAAAGCTTTGCTGGCTTGCATTCTGCAAAATGAAACCAGACTTATAGGGACATCCTGGCATTTTTGGCAGACTGCATATTATAAACTGGGAAATACTAAATCTTCTTATAGCGTAATTTACAGTACGGTAGTGTGGATACTGGAACTCACCCAGAGTACATGCAGAGAGAGGTGTGTCTGTGGCCCTCTTCCTGAACAGGGGGTGGACAGCACAGCTCAGTTGTTGGATTTTAAGCTACAGACACTGAAATAAGTCAGTTTGGAACAAGGCTAAAACCAGAGGTACTATGAGCGTATGGTAGAAATAATGATCAGTGCCATACTTTGAGCTGAAACTACAGCGTGTGAGACTTACATTAACTTTGTTATGGGAAAAAAATGAGAGGCAACAAATTGTTAAAAAACACCTTGATCTGATTAATAACTTATACCAGGGTCAAATCCTGGTCCTCGAGGGCCACTATCCTGCATGTTTTAGATGTGTCCCTCTTCCAACACACCTGATTCAAATGATCAGGATCATGATCAGGCTTCTGCAGAGCTTGATGATTTTTCTAAAGCATCCTATTCACCCACCTCAATTTTAAAGACCAATTTCAGTGCAGGTTTATATTCCCTCCACTATATATAACAATAAAAATACTGTATCACTAATATTAATATCAGCTGAAAAGAGCAACAGACACACTGTGTATCTGAAAATCTAATCTGCATTAACACACAGAAACAAATTTACTGAGTGCAATCTACAAAAGGTCTATTAAACAGAGTACATAGAGTGATATGAAGTGATTAAAAATAACAAAATGAGCATGGCATTAAATATTCTTGTCCATGTCTCTGGAACAGTTTTAATGACAAAAGCCACCATGTTTTTAAAAGCAATAGGAAATCAAAGATTACAGAGATTTTATTAACATTTATGCACATTTACATTAATATTTTCAAAGAAAGCGATTTATATTATTCACAATTCATTTTAAAATACAGTATTATCTCCTTAGGTTGCAAAAAGAGGGAAATATCAGTGTCGTGCCGAATTGCACAGTTGGTCCATTCATATCTAAAATACCAAAAAGGCAAATAAAACTTCTAGGACTCATTGCTTGTAAACGGGCAGACCACACACACTTGTGCGATGTCGTCATATTCATATGTCCTCTTCAAAAATGTGTCTGTGAGTCTTAATCCCGAAATACTCTGAAAGAAAGAGGAATGTGAGAGTTAAGTAAGAAAAGCATTTGATTTGATCAAGCAAACATTGATCCAGAAAGTTGGGATCATACCTGCAGACCCTGGACGGATGAGAGGACTGTGAGGGGCAAAGAGAGGAAGGCACCCGGACTAAGTTTGCCCAGCTGTCGGCCTGATATACCACACCAGTGGATCGACCTGGTGTTGCACATCTCCAGCACCAGGTCCATTGTTCTTTCACTGCAACATCAAAGTCACAGAAAAGCTGGGTGTTAGTGTTATTAGTGTCTAAATGCCTGTAAGTCAACAACTGAATCCTATAAAAGACAGAGGACTTTCTGTTAGGGGGGATTTTTACCTGCAGTTGGTGATTTTACAGATGATGTCAAACGGTTCTTCAAGGTTGACAGTGTCAGGTATCATCTCCAAAGACAGCCGAATGTCTCCGTACCCTGGAGCCTGGAGGACACACAAGGATAAAAAATAAGATAATGTGCAAATAAAAAATGAGACTGTCTCATTTTGGAAGTTGGCCACACATCAAAATACCATTCTTTGCAGCTGACTGGTCTGTAGCCTCCCCCTCTCCCCGAGGTTGGTCTTCCAGACAATGTCAAGTTTTCCTATCACCGTCACTCCCTTGATGACGCCGGCCTTCTCCGCGTACTCCGGCTTCGGCTTCAGGCAGTACAAGTACTGCCGTGTGTCCATGGGCTGCAGGTAAGACATTTTCCCAAATGTGGACTCTCTGCAAAGGAGACATTAAAGTTAAGCCTCAAGGGTAAATTCACCTTTTTCCAATTACATCAACAAGAAGGAATATGTGCTTTTACCCCAGTTCCCCAGATGTGACTATGTTGAGCTCTGTAACGTTGTACATCATGGAGGGCTCTAGAGACACTTTCTCCATGAACATTGGTGACGTGGTGATGTTCTGGATCTGAGCTTCCAGAAACACTTCATCTGTCTGGAGCGGAGAAGTCAGGGGTCACACTGAAGTCTGATGTTAACCATTATGTAACAATGACATAATCTCCTAGGTGAACTGAGCAACACATTCACTTTATCATTAGGCATTAAGTGAGGTTAGGTTTGTGCAAAATCCTACAGCCTCAAAGGAAAAGTTCGTATATTTTTAAGTGTGTCTTAAAACAATTGTCACATGCCCGTGTGTACATTTAAACAGTTATTTGTCACTCCTGCCCGTATTAGCCTTGAAAAGATATATATATATATATAGCTTTATACCTTGTCAACATGTCCATATGATGTTTTTATTTACTGGAAGACACATCATGAGCTAAATAACCAGGTAACGCCATGGCTGAGCATTTCTAAAACAACAGTTTACCAATGACAGTCTCAAAAACACAGATTTAGACTTTCAGGGTTTCATACTTAATAAGAAACCTGAGGAACCAATTTGCTATTAAGCCATTTTAATTTAGGAAATGATTCTTTTCAAGGTAAAAGCTAAATATGTAATCTTGATGATCACAGATGAGCTTTTTAGGGGTTTAATCAATGACCAATGAGGGGTTTTGACCAAAGCTAACAGGATGCGTCAGCAGTTTGAGGTAGATAAAACAAGTAGGAACCAGTCGTTTTTAATATGAATTTGCTTTGTTTTGCTAAGAAAACTGCCTGAGTAAATAAAAATAGAAAAAAAGATTCTCAGGAGGACAGGAGGAGAGACTATACACACTTGTAATCCCTTCAGTGTGGGCATATGAGAAATGTTTCAGATAAAGAAAAAGAAAGTGAACCTTTCCCTTGAGCTACTCTTCAGGTGATGTGATGTTGGGAATATTTATAACCAGAGTCTGAAGACAAACATTAAAACATGTAAACAAAAATCACAGGAATTAAATTCTATTAGGTTTGCTCAGTGTACCTTTGAGGATATGTTAGTACAGGTGCACAGTAGGGGCTGCACAATGACTAACTTTAGTCGACCCATTTACTTACTAAATCTTTCAAATTGGTCTCTCAAGCATCAAGTAGTTGTGCATTTTGGGGTATTTTTAGGTTGATTTTTTCAGCATTTTTACCCTGATTTGTATAAAGGAGCTGAGAGAGAGGGAATGTGGGGCGAGACAGTGGGGAAATGGCACACAGTAAAGGTCCAGCCAAGCAGAGTTGAATCAGGGACTCTGCTGCTTAGGGGCATTTTAGCTCTTATTGTATGCACCAAAACCATTTGACCATCAGGTCGTTGTTAAGCGATCAGGTTATATAAAGCATCTGTTATCTCCCTCAGAGCCTTCGAGCAACATTATAATGCCAGCATTTTTCATCTCAGCAAAGGCTTTCAGTCTGGAGCTGTCCTACTGGCTGCCAGTCCATTTACACTGATGCACAAACACTTGTCCTGTTTTTGAACCAACATAACCAGCTTCCTTATGTATAGACGGCATTAAGTGTATTGAGTTGCTGTTTTTGGTACTGTTGTAAACCTTTCACTATTGTTTTCTATAATAAGTCAAATCTTGTACATTTAATATTGAGATCAGTCACTAATAACATTAATAACAGTCTTCAAAAGCAGAAATTAACAGTCAAAAGTAAAGTAACTTACTTGTAAAGAAGGATCAATTCAGTTTTTTAACCATAATCTGTCATAATCAGTAAAACTGTATTATTTCTTGGCTTAGATAATTGGTTCTAACACGGTTATTGAAGAACAAAATCTTCATAGGTGTCTCATAAATGCACCTATAGGAATGTCATTTTAGTTTTATCAGCAGGCAACTAGTTGATGCTTTGGGAGAGCAACACTCAACTGTCTTTACAACTCATCTGTGCAGCCTCTACGATACAGTGAGATACAACAAGAAAGAAGCAGAGATTAGTTCATGCCTGCAATTCATAATATCAGAACTGACCATGAACCATTCGGAAATGAAGTTAATGTTAAATCACAGAGCATAGCATCTCTGCTCCATGCAAAGCCATTCCGACCCAAACCTCAAATTTAGTCGCATATAATCAAATGTTTATTTTACATTTGCTAGAATAAAAATGACAAAATGTCAAATGATTGGGAAAGGACAGTAATTTGGGCGTATAATCACTGAGAATATGACTGTAATTGGCCTCAATCATCACACTGTAACCTTCAGTCTTAGAAAACAAAAGTTAAAAATGAGATTCAAACGCATTTGAGCACAATCATTTACACTTGCTGTTACATAATCACTTCAATCTTGACAAACAGAATTAAAGCTAATCATAATGCACCCTGCTATTTTCCCCCAGTGATAATAAATAGAATCAATGCAGTCCCCACCCACCACAATTTGACACCGTAAACTTCAATTAAGACCAAGCCCTCTGTAGGATGAGTTTGCAAGAAAGCACGAGCATACAAAGAAAGGGCAAAAGAAAAATAATGGAAGTTCACGTCAAGAATTATCGAACAATAACGTACTTTAACACTTGTTTATCTTTAACAATGTAGCAGGCGTTTCCAATGTTCACGCTTTTCTTTTCTTTTCTTTCCATTCTTTTACTTTTGCACCTTTCTATCAGCCCAGAAAGACACATTCTGCTGCACCAAAAAGGATTAAAAGAAGCTAATGTTCAGCGATGAGAACAGAAGAAACAATTACCACAGAACTGAGGTCACTCTAATGGAGAAAATAAAATACAAGACATAATAAACAAATGAAGTTACATGCCAAAGTTGATGACAATGAATATTTGCAGTCGAATATAAAAAAGCTACTGATATGAAAATGAGAGAAAATAAGGAAAAGCTTATTGCCTCGACCCAGGAAAACCCTTATCTCCAGCTTCTGTCATGTGACCAACTTTCCAAGAGAAAAGAAAAAGCTGTGAGACTTTACAGATGTTTTTCTGTTGACATATCTGGAGGTACAAGGGTTTTCCAGGAGGCCTATCTGATGCTAACTGCCTCTATTAGCATCTGGAAATGTTCCTAACTATGAAATGAAACATGATATGAAGCATGATGTATGCTAGAGTAAGAACTTTACATTAATCTGGTGCTGGTGGTGGTGTTGGAGAGCGGCTAGTTTACCTCTGCATTGTAGAACTTTGTCTTCACGTCCAGCGGCTTCAAAACCTGATTGAAAATAGATTGCAAACTGAATGCTGCAGTTTTCTCACACGGTGCCTCCATTCAACAGGAAATAAACTTCCATACAAAAAGGACATCGACCCAGAACTGGAAGAAACTGAAATCTGAGGGATAATATGATTATGCTAAAGGGAAAAGAGCCAGTTTGATTCTGAACTGAGAGCCAAAGACTGCTAGACACCAAATCCACAGCAAGGATGGTAATTACATTTGCTCTGTTGTAGGTCTGTGGCATTTCTCAAGTCACTTCCAAGCTCACACGTGAGTTGAACGCTGTCATCTAATGAGAACGCTCAAATATAACTCACCTGGAATTTGAAGAACTTCCGAAAATAGAGCTTCTCTCCATAATGAGTGGTGTAACTGACAGCACAAACTAAGCTGGAAGAAAGAAAGCAAACATTTAGAACTGCAGGTTGGATTTCCTTTTTAGGAATGTTTATTTTGTTCCCTGATTTAGTCCATTGGAAAGACATTCTGGCTTTGTTAGCACATTTGTTGTTATAAAATGAGGACATTTATATGGAACTGGTAGCACCTGGTGGTTTTCTTCTGTCTGCTCTTTGATTGAAAGAGGAAGAGTCAGGTGTGTGGGGTGGTAATAGTTCTCTTTTGTGGGAGGCGAGAAAACAGACTCATTCCAGTCTGAGTAAGTTCCATTTGTAGTAAGAGATTTAATGTACGATGTTTTAGAAGCAGTTTGTTTGATGGAATTTGATGCCGGGGCTCATTTTTAATGTTTGTATGTCTTTGGAGACTGCAGTGTATCAGGAACTTGCTTTGACACATAAATCTGCTGTGCATGGGAAATATATCAATGTAGGAGGTATACAGAGTTTATGTTGTTTATGTTCATGGTGGTTTAAAATGGTTGCTCTTATTTTGTGTTGAAAATGTTCGACCCTCTGAACCCCAAAACCGGCCAGTGGGTTTGAATTGGATGCTGTCTATGCACTATGAACTCTCCAACAGTTGACACTTGAACTACTCATTAGTGATGTGCTGTTCAGTTGGGACACTCAACCAAATCTGGGCTTAAAAACCTGATATTCAATCAAAAGCACTTTAGTCTACCTGGCTCATTTAAAAACTTGCTCAAAACAAACTGTTTGCTCTATAACCAGGTTCTGTAAAAATCTAAACATTCTGTGCTCCTCACCACAACTGTGAACTCACTAATGACTCAGCTGCAACCAACAGTCATGTGACCAAAAGTCAGGGACTTTTCAGCTGAGCTAGGCTGTATTGTGGAGTGAGAAAATATGGATCGTATGCAGAGACACCATGTTTTTTTCCCAGTGTTCTAACAACTGTGGGCACTTGGAAAAATTATGTACATGTTGATTCCATTATTTTAGTTTTTGTAAAGTAAATAATCAAAGAAATTCAACTTTTGTTTCTTTTTTTTCTATTTATGTGATTATAACTGTGTCATGCTGCACAAAAGATATATCTGAGTTCTTTTAACTTCTAGCCATGGTCCTGCTGTTTCCATAGAGGTTAGTTTGCAGTGAAAATGAGCCAGCAGCATGTAAAAATAACACAGAAGGAAAAAATGTCCAGAGACTACTTGGGGTTCAGAAGGTTAATTGTCAATTTTGTAATTACAGTGTTTTTATTGCTCCGGGTCCTCACACCATTTCCTGCTGTCCGTTGGGTTTCGTATGTAACATTTGTTTGCTTTAGTTAGTCCATGCAGCCTTGCACGGCCTGTGGCCTGGTAATTGTTTTGTTTTCGTCACTTTGCTATTATAACTCACTGTGAGAAATTCATAGCTTAATACTTGGTCGAACTGACACCTAGCGTGTGCGTTGCTTGTGTCCACGAGTGAATTTATTGTGTTATTCAATATTTGGTCTGTACCTTTGACCTGTGATTTACTACCCGGGGTTCTCAGGTTCCCATATGCAGTTGCAGGGTATCAGTGGAATAGTATATGATTAACCCTTTTGGAATGAGAAGGACCCCTGTGGTGTTGTCATGTGTTGTTTGTTGCAATAAATATTGTCACTTATTAAGCTCCATTTCTCTGTCAAAGACTTGTTTATGTTTGGCCTCTAGTGGGACTTCAGACACACACAAACACACATTTATAACAAAAAAGACACACTCACATATGTGTTCCAATTTCTTTGACTTCATGGTGGATAACGTCGTCAATGCAGCATTCAGGTTTGAGTTCTGCTACTGCGGAGTTTGATGCAGAGAGATTGAGCCTCTGTGAGCTAGTCTGTAGATCAGCCTGTAGGGGATCACATCAACCAATACACCACAATTATGTGTAAACAGGAGTGAAAAGTATGTAATATGTGCCGGACAGGTATTTGTTCTTTACAGTACCTTCACAAGAATGTCTTTTACAACTTGATTGCTGTCATTATGCACACTTATGTAACTGGAGAAAGTCTCACCAAGAAAAATATTCCTGTATAATGTAAAGACAAGAATGTGTTACACAAACAAAAATAGCAATAGTAAGAGTTAGCAGCACATTTGCATTTATTACCCAAAGTTCTGTGGTAATGTCAGCATCTCTCCCAGCATTAATGATTCTGCTCCTTTGATGGTGGAGGGATCCTCCCTCATAAGCTGACCGAACAAATCCCCTACGGAGACAAAAATACACAAAATATCTGTCATGTATATGTAAAATGTGTTCATGAATTTGGCTCACTGGTTCCACTGAGAGCTGCAGCACACAAGACTTGACAACCACTTGACATGATGTGTGTGTTGCTATTTGTGTCTCGGCCAGGAAAAAAAAACGCCTGGATGAAAATAGAAGTAGAAAGAGTAATTTAACCAACCAACAAACAGTGTGCATAGATTTGTTTTTGTTATAAATCTATACACGAAAAACCTAAGACACATGTTAACTCCAGGGGGACAAGTAATACCAAATGATAAATAATTTAGAGGCCATTCTCTTGTGGACTGTGTAGCTATCTAAGATGTAGACACCATTTTGACACGTTAAGGTAGTGTCGAAGAGTATTTGTTTTGCCGCAGGGAGGATCACAGAGACAAATAAAGAGCCTTTGAAGATCAAGTTTCAAAGCACACTGAACCAGAAAGCTCTTTTCCATTCAAACTGCCTTTTCTTGCTGTCCGATACCTTTGCTACACACATCTTACGCTGCGCTAAATTCACAGACGAACATTAATAACTACTACGAATACTATCATGACACGCTCTCATGCATCCGTCTCATTATTAATATCAACAGTAACATAAATGTGTCAGATTCAGCTCTCAGTGCAGGAGTTAAAGTAACATGATGGCAAAAAGGGGGAATGGTTTTAATCGTGCTAATGCCAAATGCACCTAATTCATCTTGAAGATACACTTTCACTTTATTGCTCTTTGTATAAATAGAGATTCTACCTAGAAGTGTCAGCATGATTTATGGTTTATGTGGAGTTCAGTTACCAGTGCATTGCTCTGTGCTGTAAGGGAAAACAAACTGTAGAAACTCTGTCTGGCAAACTAAATATGGAATCTGAGACAGTACTGGCTCAAAAGCTATCCCTACATTCCCTTAACATCACCGTTGGCCCCTTCGCCACATAAATTTAGTACCATTATAATATTATATACTCTATATTTACATGAACAAGTACGTATTTACTTTTGCTTGTCAGTTGGCTGGAGTAGGAGTCCTAATGCAACCAAAAACAATCATTAGCAATTGGTGGAAAGCTTTATTTAGTAGAAAAACACTTAAAAAGCAGAAGCAATGCTCTCAGAGGCTTAAAAATAAAGGAAGATGGCCTCCTACGCCTGGTCTCAGTACTTCCAGTGCTTCCCATTGTGCAATGACAAAGACTTCTCAAAAATCAAAGCATTAATAACTTTACATTAGTCAAAGAAGAATCTATTTGGAAGCTTTCAGCTGAAGTAAAAATACAAATAGATCTAACTGACACGAGCTTTGACTCCATTTACACCAAAAAAGTTCCAAAACTTTCCACATTAAGGCACGGACTGCTCATTCATTAGCGTTCTAGAGCAACTTTATGAAGCATGACTGTTGGTTTTTCAAACAGTCATGTGAATGTGAGTTAATAGCCTGAGAGGTTTGGGGGAAAAACCCTCTGTTGTTGTTGTATATATGCATGCAAAAGGAATAGAAAACCAGCTTCTACGCTTCCAAAAAGATTTCTTCTTTGGCTGATTTTCTATCTTCTAATCTAAAACACTAAAAACAACAGTGTTACATTAGCAAAGTAAAAGGACCACCAGCTAGAAATAATATGACACAAACAGGACTGTTGTGTTACTGTTCATGTTTTCCTTTCTCCCCAGGCCTGACTCACATGAGTATGAGACCTGCGATAAACAAGCTGTCATTAGCTCTGCTGTGTCATGTTTCTGTCTGACTGTCTGACTGGGGCCCATCTGTGTGCAGTTTGAATACTGCTGTTTATTCCCAGAATCCCATAATATGCAGGTTAGGTGATGTAACGATGTATTTTAGAATGAAGATTTACCAACTATTTGAAGAGCTTAGGGTTACCAAAGTGTGCAGCCATTTCGGTTGTATTTTCAAAGGTATTCTGGGTGGTTGCTGCTACATTTGATCTGTCAGTAGTTGCATAACTGACCAAGTCTGAATCCCTGGCATGGATGATCCACATCTAAGCTAAGAGATGCAGAAATACCACCACATCAAGTGGAAAGCTCAGCAGATCCACAGCAATAGACTCAACAAATTCACAGCCATGATTTTAATTCAAAAGTGCAATGGTAATTGAAAAATGCAGACAAAGACAACACAATTAAGCCGTTATGCAACACGTTACCAGAATTCTGGTTGTCTGCACTCGGTGGTAACATTGCAAACACTGATTAATGAAAAGTTTTTTCTGCTACAGGTTTGCAAAACAATGTATTAAAGGCTAGACTTGTGTTTTGACCTACATAAACAGGCTCACCTGGCAGATCTCGATCTTCACATGTGACCGGCAAGTTTGTGAAGAGAGTTGGTTTGGTCAACCGCATCACTGTAAACGAGAGTGTCATTGGTTAGAGACGAGGCACACAAGTAGGTCAGTTACTGTGGTGATGTTTTCACACGTAAGGCAGGTTTTCGTTTCACATAAGTATACAGCTCATTTTAGTGGCTACAGGAAGTTTTACCAATAACAGAAACCATCTAGAGTAAAGCTGCAACCAAAGATTATTACCTCCACCAAGGAGGTTATGTTTTTGCAGGCATTTACTTTTTTGTTTGTTTGTTTGTTTGTTTGTTAGCAAGATAACTTGAAAAGTTCTGAACGGATTTTAATTAAATTTTCAGGAAATGTTGATAATGGGACAAGGAACAGATTCAATTTTGGTGATGTTCTGGATTACCATCTGGATCCAGGAATTAGTGTATATAAAATGAATGTAGGACTATAACATAGGGTGGAAATCACAGTATGGGTGGAAATGAGCTGCTTGGCGGAGGGCTGCGCTCTCCGGGTGCTTTTCTAGTTTTAATAATAAATTGATCTGCGTATTTTTTTCTTGATTATGAACAACAATACAGTTTATGACAAAATCAAAAAAATAAATTTTATTAAAAGAAACAAAATACCTATATGTATGTATTTACATATTTATGCAAACTAAGGTTATGCAAAAATATTTTTACAATAAAAAAAAGATTGTTTCATAAGAGGTTTTTCAAAAACGTTTTGATAAAAATGTGTTTTCAGAGATAACATTTAAAAAAAGAACATGATGTGAGTGTGTGAGGCAGGTCAGAGCAAATGCTCTGTCCACTTTATTCTCTTGGCATGAGACCTGCTAACGGGTTTCTACCATAGGACCTCGGACTATGTAGAGTAATTAATAGATAAAGTCTGGCCTATGAGGTGCTTTAAAATTATTGTGTAAAATGTGAATATTGACTTACTACTTGTCAAAAAGTATGCATTTTCCCCAAACAGTTCATTCCTATATTACAGGAATCTAAACTGTGCTGAAATGAAATCATGTGTGATGGATCTGCTGCCTCTGAAGCTAAATAAAAAGCATCCAAAACAATACAATGGTGATTATCCTGCCCAATAGTTTATGAGACATTAAATCAGTATCTTAAAGGGTAAAACATCACAATTTGCTCCTTGTGATCTCAAATTGTTTAATGTCAACTCAAATAGGATTTACTGGTCGAATTCATAATATTCAGAAGTTGACAGCAACAATATATAACAAGAGACTTTTGCACAATAGACATTTTTCAAGAAGGATCTGTGCTCAGTACACGTCTTAAAAACTGAACTGTTTTTGTGTATTTAACCAGGGTGTCCCCTGAGATTAAATTCTCTTTTTGAGGAAGAAATGACTGAGAAGGTACACCACCATCAACTTACAAAAAATTAGAAAATCGAACGTGAACAACAACAGACATGGTAGTAACGATACATAAAACAAAATCCAGCACGTGCACTCTTCAATTACACATGAAATACAACTTTTAATGGGGACTAGACAGAAATAACATTATTGGCAAGCTAACTTCCTGATAAATTATTTGTGTCAGTACCTGTCAATGCTCTTGTCCACAATGACATAAACAAATATTTACTGGCAAACAAACACAGAAATATTGGATTATGCCAGCATTAGTAAGTCTTTGAGGGTATAATTCAGAAAACAGCGTTTATAAGCTTAACTAGCTAACAACACAACAGCTACAGCTAGCTAGCTGACACTATGGCACGGTTTTCGACACTATTTATTGTTGCACATAGTCTTCAGATTCATATTTGTGCTCCAATAACGACAGGAAAATCTATTTTTTAAGTCTCACCAGTGGACAACAGTTGTGTTTATTGAGTAACAAATGTAAACGTTTGCTATTGTAGTAGCTACCGCTATTAGCAGGTGACAGTAGCAACAAATGACAACAGCTTTGTGCACTAAAACATCTGACTAACGCTTCCGGTTTCACCATAAAACAACCTCTTCATGCTGAGGACAGTTAAATACCTTTTAATGCAAGTAGATGTTCCTGTTTCGCCTGATTTACGTCCATTTTGACTGAGAAAACTGTCTTATTAGGACGATGTTAGCCACTGTGCTAGCTGCTTGCTGTGACAAGCTAGCTGATGAACTTTAACCTTACAGACGGCGTGTTTCTTCTTCGTTGTTTTATTTGGGGACTAAGAAGTCGTACTGCCACTCACAGTCCGGGAGGAGTACTACAACAAAATAAATGTTTTTTCTTTCTTTCCTTTTCTTTTTTCTTTCCTTCTCTTTTTTTTCCTTTTCTTTTTTCTTTTCTTTTCTTTTCTTTCTCATAACACAACACAAAGCTGGAGTAACAGGTGTTGTTTTTATTGTGCTTGAATGTCCTTTTCAGGATGTCTTGTGAATGGAAATAATGTAGTTTTTCAGGCATATATTGTATGTTGCTGTTGTTTTTGTTTTTTGTTTTTATTAATTTATCACTACACTTTTTTTTTTTTGCTCTTCACACCCCATCTGAATTTAGATGTTAAATTAGATGATTCTCAGAGGTTAATGCTGCCTCCACTGACATCTGGTGGACCTGCATCATATTAGACCAGAACACTGTAGCTCTGCTTCATCAGGTTAATCAACAAAGGTAATTATGATACTGACGTGTCTAAAGGGGCTATGGTGGTGGAAGTGGGATCCAGAAATCTCAGGCAGATGGAGGTAAAGTACTGTCCATAACATCTCAGAGCTGTTAGCAGCATCTGTTTATCTTTTATTGTTTATTTTATGGCTTGTTGTTGGACGTTTTTTGTTCTATTTTATGGTCTGTTTTGCATTTATTGTTTATGTTCTGTACACACTTGCAGGTATGATAGAGTTTTTAACATTAGTAATACTTGTAATTAGTAATACTTGTAATACTGGTAAAGTTTACAATGATAACAAACTTTTACCTGCCATTTATTGAAATAACTGCATTCAACAGAAAATTGGTTGCTTTAACATAGGTCTTTATCAGCCTTAAACAGGAACAAATCATTTAAAATTTGTGTTTTAATGTCCATTTTCCTTGAATTCAGACAAATAAAATTAAATCACCTGTGGAAAATAACCAATCAAGTTTTAAACAACAGTATTAAAGTTTTGTTATCCTTTGTAAACACTGAAACCACTACAGTTTTCATCTGGCTGAAATGAAAGCCTGCATACTGTGGTCTCTCCATGCTGTGGTTTTCATACGCTGTCTTCACTGAGCAGCGGCTGGAAATGAAATGGAAACTAGATTATTATTTAATTCAGAAAGTACAAATATAGGTACAGAAAGAACTGATGATGAAAATTTAAAATACATTAAATATAAGTGAATGTTGGCCACCAAACAATATCTTTTTTCCATCTACATCCTTATTCATTCAAACCAAAAGGATATTCTACTTTCTCCTTTGGTGGTGCTGATAAACAATAATACAATGAGAATTATTATTACTCACATGGGCACTTTCATGTGTTTCTGGCCGCCGCCACTCCTTTTTGGATAAGATTCCAAACACAACCATCCCAAAAGCCACAATAAAGATGCCGAGTGAATTTGCAAACTTTGCTTCTGCAGGCAAAGAGCTGTAAGGGGCCCCCGTGTTTCCATAGCTACAGCAGATGGATAAATTAGGTTAGCAAGTTTGTTATTTGCATGCATAATTATTTGGTGTTCTGATTTATACGAGTGCAAAAACTCCAACATCGTGATTGTGCTAATGTTGAGTAAGATTATGTGTGGTTTTGGCTGTTTTCCTCTTGAAATAAAGAAGACACTGTGCTGGGATCAGCTGGGTATTTTGGCACTTACAGAGTGAGGAGCAGTTTCTCATTGATGCCACTAATGCTGGAGGTCAGACTGAGGATTAAGATGGCTTTTCCCAACCAGACATGAACAGGTTTCATGGCACTGCGGAACCATTGTGCAGAACAAGGGAGCAAGAAAGCAGCCAACCCGAGGACCCACTATCCATCAGCATGGGGAAATGACAAGAGGGGGATGATCTGTACAGTTCCTCAAGTGTATCTATTATATGTACAATAAAAGATAATCATAGATTCAAGTTCTGTGTAAATATTTGTCATCCGCACCTGAAATGCAAACGTTACCACCGTCCAGATGCCCACCCAGCTGTGCAGAGAGTACAGGTCACGGATTTGGAAGCCTCTGTGGAAGTCAAACACTGCACACAAGCCCAGGATGGCCAGGAGCAGAGCCAGAAGCATGAGTCCAGCATGCACCAGCTTCCAGGTGTTCTTCGTCTGCTTCCAGGTGAACGGTACACGATACACAACAGCAGCTGCACACAGATAAAAGCTGTAAACAGTGTGTCTGTCTGAGTAATAATTTGAGTAATTGCTTGATATTATTGTTACTTCAGAATAAAGAAAAAACGTAAGGCGGCATATTTACCCTATGCAATAATAACAGAATCCACTAGTTTTAATAAATGATAGATGAAACACTTCAGAAATTAGGTTACGTTACCAAACCAAACAGATCAGCTGCAGGAACTCTCTTGTATTTAAAGGTTTTTCAGAAGAGAAAGTTGATACACCCTTGAATCTGTTGTGTACAGATAGTTCAAAATTGCACTCATAAATAGTATAGAAATAAAGCTGTTAATGATCATTTTTTTATTCATTTATTTTCCCCCAAGTGTTAAAGGAATAATTTGGCAATTAAGCATTGCATTTTTGTTGAGTTGTGGGAATCACAAGAGACAAAATACACACACAAAAAAGATTAAAATGGACTTTTAGTGGGGTCATGCTCCATAAACACTGTAACCTAAACTTCCCATAATGCAGCACAATAGCATCTTACCTACATTTTTTTGGAACAACTGCTTGAAGTCCGACTAATTCAGGGCTCTTACCTAATCTAAAATAACACTGATGACAATGTCGTCCATGTCCATGTACAATACAGTATATATGAATAACAGCAACCCAGCTTATTTTCCTCTTTTAGAAAACTGTAGTAGAATGGATAGCAAAGGGCCTTTTATTCTATTTGAGGATAGCTGAGACTATATTTACTTTTCTATGAGACTTCATAACAGCAACACATCTCTGCATAATGCAATGAAGTTCAACAGCACAACAATCTACAACCTCCAAAATCATAAAGTTGAATCAAATCCTCCGCGACCCGACCCCGGATAACGGAAGAAAATGGATGGATGGATGGATGGATGAATCAAATCCTCTTTAAGGTTTAAACAGAAGCTTCAGGAAGGTAGGGTGTATTATTGCAGGGTTGTTTATTACAGCCTCAGTTCAAGTCAGGCGTATCTAATAAAGTAATAACCAACTGTGCTGTGAAAGGACTGACATTTCCACAGCACAGTAACTTACCGTTGCCGTACAGAACCACCAGGCCAGACACCATGAGGACCGCATGCCAGTTGAACTGCATGGCTGAACGATCCCAAGCGAAGCCACCTCTCCAGTACGAGCTCCAGCAGATCACAAACGTCACACAGAGCAAACTCAGAGCCAGACACAGCCCACAGCAGGCATTAAACAGCACGGACGGCCTCATATCTGTGAGTTTAGGAGGAAGAAAGTGTAATTTATTGTGATATTAGCAGAACACAGTGAATTAATGAGAGTGATTTAATGTGAGAAGAAGGTAAAAAGGAGTCTGCAGCTCCAGTGTCCTGTTGCACAAATACATTTTGGCTTTGGCTTCAGTTCGAACTAATGGTCACTATTTAGTGAGATGTCTACATTTATCTGCTTCACAAAGTTGTGTAGCGCTTCACTATCTTCAGTAGGGCTAGTTTGCAATGAATTATGTGCAAATTAACACATTTAAAACTGAAAAACATCTCTGTCCATAACACCCACATGAAAACCTCAGCTCCCCATGTAATGATTAATAAAATTAAAAAATGATTTGGAAGCAAGATGCAACCAACAACTCATTGCTACTCCACAAAATGATATGCGAACTACAAGTGATGAGTTTTCCTGCTTTTTGCCAGCTGGTGTCACTGAGTGTTACCATGGAAACAGGTCTGAGGTCACTGTTCGCCTGAGGGTCGGGTGGTAAACTGTTCAGGCTTGTCAGTCATTGCTTTTGTTAAACTGTTGAGCTTGCATTTGACTTATGTTGGAGAAAATGTTAGACTAATGTGATGCTGTAGACCAGTCTGACCTGTTTTTGTGAAATCAGCCACAGAGAGCAGAAATAATTCAAAAGTAATAATGGAACAAAAATCCAGTTTTTAAAAAGTGTTTTGAATAACCTATTAAACAGAAATGTGCAGCAGAATGGCCAGTTTCATCGACATATATAGCAGTTAGTACAAGCTACAAGTAAAGGCAGGTCACTGAGGCAGCAGGAGTTTCTTTAAGGTTGGAGAGGAAAGACGGAGAGACACCTGATGACCCCACTGATGATGTGTGCAGGTGTATTAAGATGATGGATGCTAAAAGTTTCTGGATTATAATTACTGGTTTATGTATAAGTAGCACTGTTGGAGTCTCTATCAGTGTAAAAGCTCCAATTTTATAAGGACAGTTTTGTCAGTTGGATTCTTATTTGTTTAATATGAATGCTATAGAAAAAAAACAATCTTTTAGTCCAGTATTTTAACCAGTTCTATTCATTCAAATGGACCTAAAACAAAATACAAGAAAGAATAGGGTGCCTCATTGAAGTAGATATTTTTTCTTACATGTTTTGATGAATTAAGTGGTCAGAGCTCTATTTATGAGTATTTATAAAGAACAAGGTTTCATCAGGAAATAAATGCACCATCAGTGAAAAGGCAATTGTATGTTTTATATCTAAAAA
>OMNN01026235.1:0-16923 GCA_900302755.1 Chromis chromis
AAGCCCCCTCATTCAAATCCACAGCTTCAATGAAAACACATGATCATTTCTACTTGAGTAGGATTTGGATGGTCTCCACTGCTGCGGTGTCATTTGGGAAGGGTTTGATTTACCTGGAAGTTTGTATGCAGAAGAGAATTAGATTTTGGAGTTGGAGTGTAAAATTGGGGGAACAATTGGATAGAGTTTCCTCACACAGACTTAAATCATATGTCATCTACACAGATCTGACTGAAACGTCTATGAGTTATGTAAGGGACTGTATGGAAATGTTCATCCTGGAAAAGGGGGGTGCTATTACATATAAGCATTTCAGAATAATAGTAACAGTATTGAGTGTATTCAACTACGCTCAAGGATTTTTAATTTGCTGAACTCAAAGCAGGTTTTGAGCATTTTCTTTTTGCACCCTGTCACATTTTTCTCCGCTGTGGCCTCATTTTTGACTGCAATACAAAGTTCTGCACCTCTATGGAAACAGCACAACCATAGCTAGAGGTAGAGGGAACTTAAAAGTGTCTTTTGTGCAGTTGGACACAGTTATAATGACATAAATCATTAAAAAATAAAAAAGGAAATTGAAAAAACTGCATTTGTTACCAATGATGAAGGAAAAAATAGGACTCTATATGCTATTTAAGTATCTCACTTCCTACAAAAGCTGAATTCCTTGGTCACTTATTAAAAAAAAATGTGGTATGAAAATATAAATTTTTTGAAGTGCCAAGATTGTTGCAACGGTGACTCTACATTCTATAGATAATTTCTACTTAGATTTTTAATTTGTTTCCATGCTTTGTGTGAACACTGCCTGCAGTTAAGCCAAATTTTGGTCACATGACTATTGGTCACACCTGAGTTGCTAATGTCCTCACAGTTGCAAGAATAGCGCTGCATTTTTTTGTTTTTTACAGAGTCTGGTTACCACAAATGGTTTATTTTCTGCAATCTGCAAAAAAATGGAGACATGTAGAATAAAGTGATTTTAATGAAATATCACGATTTTAAGCATAAGTTAAGTTTCCTGAATGAACACTACGTTACAGATGGGTAGTTCAAGGACCATCAGAAAGTTTCTGGTTTTGCAGTTTCTGGCTCTGATAAATGGTAGAATTCTGACAATGTTTTTTAAAAACAACATGCCTTTCAAACCCACCGGTGGGTTTTGAGGTTCAGACAGTTACGGCTTTTGTAACAGAACAACAGTTTTCATGCTGCCGCAAACTGCATGTTAAAAATTGAATTATGGTTAACGCTGCCACTGAGTGAGAGAACCAAGTTTGTCTTTCTAAACTTAACACGCAAAGCTTGATCTGGCTGTTGGTAGAGATAATGTTTATTCACTTACAAGCATATCAATAGAATTGCAGTCGAAAAAATACCTTCTATGAGGTAAACGTATGATTTATTGGGAAGAAAGGCAATATTGCTCTCCTCTACATCAAGCAAAGAATACTTTTTTAAAAGCAAATTGGCACAAATACAAAATTCATAACCCCACTTGTGAATAATTTTTGTACAATCCCTACTAAAAAGATGTAAAATATTTGAGATTGTCGCAGAATATTTTGCATTACATTTTCCCCAGCTTTGCTCTCTACACCACCACACACTCAACAGTTGGAAACCTACACCGCTGAAATAACACCAAGCTTTTGTCTTGACTTGTCTCTAGTTACTGCAGCGTTTAGCCCCCACATACATACCCTGTGGGGATAGCCACCTGTCTCGGCCGACTCCTGGGATGCCTCCCTGGACTAACAGACAGCTCTTTGTGCCGGGGCGGTGTGGGGGGGTTAAGCTTCTTAGTTGGCTGTTACTGATAGGACTCAGGAGACTTCTGCTGTCAGGGAAGTGTTTCACTGTGACATGATTCACCTGCTGTCAGTTTTTCATAATTATTGCTGCAGATATTTTTTACAACACAACTTTTTGGATTTGTGAAGTCGGTGCGTTGACCTGCATAGTGCAGTCAAGGTGACATCAGCTTTAAAACACACAGCAGAGCTACTGCAGAGACTGATAGCTGACCTTAAAGTGTTCACGCCGCCGGCAGTTTGCGTTAATGATTGCCCCTGTACGGGATCATCGTTGGAATCACTGTTGCGCCGCTCGCTGACAGCTTGTCTGCTTATGTAGATGGATGGCTAGAGGTTCTGCCCCCACCTTCTCTCTCAGTGCTGTGGCCACACAGGAGAGGATGTTGTACTTTTGCTAAGAGTCTAATGAAGACAAATGATCACGCAGATTGCTGATAGGGGTAAAAAGTGCTGGAAGAGCACGGCACATTTCCTGGGCCTTAAAAACTACCAGCCCATTCAGTTGTAAATTATTCTGCTAATGGCCTTTCAGGAACACTTCCTCATATATTTGCGCTTACATCGGAAAAGATCTAACCTTCTACATTAGTAAGACAGCCATCCAGTGAATATTTACTGAGGACATCAAGGAGAAATCTGTGGAAACTGACCAACTTGGTGACCAGCGCCATTTCAGTGTTCAGTAACTTTTTTCTATAGCTGTTAATCTCACAGCCTTCCTCAGCAAATGAGCCCAGTGTCAGCGAGTTCTGTACCCTTAGAGTGCCTATAACAAATATTCATCCCCTTTTTCCTCTTTTATTGCTTCTCAGCATTAAAAGTTTGACAATCATTTCCAAAACAAGACTCTTTCATGTCAAAGTGAAAACAGATTTCTACAAGTAATTAAAGTAATTAAAATCTAACATGTAAAATAAGTGGTGAATGTGTCTCAAGTGGTTGTCGTATGAAGACACCTGTATCTGGAAAGTCCAGTCACTAGTGAATCAGTATTCCTGGCTATAACTAAACCATGAAGACAAAATAACACTCCAAGCACTATTGGAAAGCATAAGTCAGGGGATGACACAAGAGAATTTCCAAGTCACTGAATGTCTCTTGGAGTCCAGTTAAATCCATCATTAAGAAATGGAAGTAATATAGAACATGTGTAAATCTGACTAGAGCTGGTTGTCCTCTAAGACAAGTAGGAGACTCGTGAAAGAGGCCACCAAGACACCTATGACTCCTCTGAAGGGGTTACAAGCTTGACGATTAAGACTGTGCCATATTCCTGTACATTTTATATTTGTAATTAACTGACATTACTTTGTAGGAATCTGTTTTCACTTTCAAATGAACGAATGTACATATTGGCCATGAGTCAATATTGAAAAGCAATAAACGAAGAAAACTCCAAGGGGGATGAATACTTTATATAGGCGCTTTAACGAAATTAGCTAATTCAAGAGAACCATTTTGTTTGATTAACTTTATTGTGTTTATTTGAACAAACAATATTTGAACCCTGATAACAAAAATAACAAAACAAATCTGAGTTTAATTTACGGACAATAAGCTGATGCAAATACGAATATTTTTAGTTACCTAATAAATCTAAATTGGATTTTTTTTACAATCTTACAATACAAAACAATGCTTTTCATTAAGTGGTGGGGACAGGTCCTCTTAATTATTTGTGAGTGTACAGCTGCTATCTCTCTATTTTTATTTCTTTTACTGGGTTGGAGAACAAAAAAAAATCAGTGAGGAATCTCTGGATCTTGGCGAGCAACACGGCATAGCCTGGATTCCACTGTAGCCCACTTCTGAAAACAGTGGGATGATAGATGTGCGGCTGCAAGGCTTTGTAGAAGACTGTCTTTTGTTGTTGTACTGATGCTGACATTCCATCTTCACATGAAAACATTTTTTATCACCGTAAACGTTTGGTATGTTCGGGTTAGCCGTTTGTGATGGTGAGGTTTTCTCAGCATATGTGCAATGGAGTCAGACTTTCTAATTGTATTTCTGTGCACTGATTTCATTTGGTTTACCATGGAGAGGCACACATTTTGCTGCATTGCTTGCATTGGTTAAATTATCTACCTTAGATTTTAAATGAGCTGAATAAAGGGCATGTTTTGAATGCTGTTTGAATTGAATTTAAGTGTATTGGGAAAGGATGTTTGTGCAGATTATTTTACACACAACACGGAAAAGACAAATTTGACTCTTTGACATGAATTTACAACAATGCAGTTATTCTTCTGCAGTGATCCGACTGCTCTTGTTCATTTCCCTTCTTCTATAGTCTACCTAAAGGTCAAATATCATATATAGCCTGTTGAAAGTCTTAATGACAGTCATGTTCTGAAGTGTTTTTTTTAAACTTTTGAAACACAATGCATTCTGGAGAAGCAGCAGTGATCTTATAAAAACAACAGGACATCTATATCAATGCATTATTGTTTTTTTTTTAATAGAGGATTTCAAGTAATACATGCCGATGTTGTTGGCAAGGTGAAAAGAAGTCTGTCAAGTCATGTGAAAGTGCCTCTTAATGATGTCATGTGTTTGTGCAGCCCTGCAGTCATGTCTGTTGGCAGCTCACTTTCTGCGCCTGTCAACAAACAGAAATGTGCTGACTTTATTAGTTTCACAACAGCAGCATTGACCGGGACAACGTCTGTGTTTGTCCCGAAAGGCATTAAACCGATCCTGTAAGCAAAGTAGCAATTTAACCAGAAACGAATCCAATTTTATTGCAGTAAACGCTCCTGAGTGGTGCCGCCCCTGCTGTTTGATTTGCCTGTAGGAAACTTGATCAACATATCAGGGGAGCATAAATCAGTGTGGCTGAATGAAAATAACAGGTTCATGCAAGTCGGATGGAAAAACTTTTCCCCTTGAATACCCTACAGCTTCGGTGAGATGAATTCCTCGTCGGCTGCTCCCGCTTTCTTTTTGACATTTTCTCAGGCAGAGTAAATCTGCTGCTAAACAAACAGCTCCGAGTGGCTCATAAGTAGCTGAAGGCTAGTTATTGTTGAGGACGGGCGTTTAAAAAAAACTGTCTGTTCACATGCAGCTATTTCACATTAGCATTTAATGGCTCTGGAGCTGGATAGGAATGAATGGAAAGAGGTCCCTCAGAATGATAATATATAGTTTTATACATTCTGAAGAAAGTCCTCAGTTATCATCGTTTTCATCCATTCATTAAAATATTACCCCCTCTGGTGCTTCTGCAGAGTCAAGCATGTGTTCTTATCTTCAGCGACATGTGACACTGTCACCTGGTCGCATTTCTTTCTTTATTATCAGAGTGACAGTCAGACAGACTCGTGTCAGATAGTCATCAGTGCAATGCACCCATGGGCAAAACCTCTGGCTGCTGTCACAGAAAAATCCCAGAAATAAATGTATTAATTTACATGTAAACTATAAATAAAAGCCCCAAATTGTAAATATTGTCCACAAATGGTATTTTGTTCTTTTTACAATGTCTGAATGTATAATTACACCTTTTTTTTTTTTTTTTTTTTTACTGTATTTAAATCTGCGTTATTTTACAGATATTTGCCATTATTTGAAAAGAAAAAAATAGGTATATCAAGGATTGAAAATTATAAATATGTATTTTTTAAATGTTACATATTTTCCCTGTTTGGTTAGATTACAGATAATATCTAGTAGAATCACAGAAAAAAAAGTATTATTAAAAAAATGTCACTACTGTCCACATCAAAAATCTGTGTTTTTATAATTGATAATTTATTCTTTTTACAATGTCTGATCACATATTTACACTATTTCTACTGTATTTAAATCAACAAAAAATATTGTCATTTTGCAGATATGTCCTGTTATTTGAAAGGAAAAACTATGTACATTAAAAAAAAGGTTTAATTTACATGGCACCCTAAAAAAACAAACATATTTTTATAAATGGTAATTTATTTTTATTTTTTGTGTGTGATCATAAAATGACACTGTTTTGCTGTATTTTTAAATAGCTAAAATTATTTGACAGATATTTGCCATTATTTTCCAGATTTCTACCGTTTTTGTACATTACAGTAGTTTTTAAGTTTTTACAGTTTGGAGAAACATGTTCCTGTTCTTTCATCGGCTAATGTTTACGATGACTCGAGGACAGAGTTACACCTGTTTAAATTTGGACTAAACTAAGGAAGTAAAACAGAAGCAGAACTATCTGGCATGTGTGATCTCAAGGGGAAAAATGTTCAGTGGCAGCAAACGTTTTAACAGCACAAACCAGACACGAAGTGCAAGGATACGTTCACCTGGTGAGGGACATGTAAACATGTTTTAAGGCACCGCCGAGGCCTGGATCCGCCTGTTGTAGTCTCGTTCGGAGCCAAGTGGAAGTCCTCGCTGCCTCACCCTGCAGGGTATCCTCATAAATCAGGCAGGAGAGCTGGATTTTAGGTGCTGCAGCACCTTGAGTGCTGTCACTGCAGTGTCGTGCTTTGCAGAGGCCACAGAGCTGCTTAATTTATTGCTGCTCCTGGACAAAAAGGAAAAGATGCTGTTGAAAGTCACCTTTGGAATTTGAGCTTCACGTGTGTGTGCTTTTTTTTTTTTTTTTTTTTTTTAGCTTATGCAATGTATTTAGAAGCATGAAACTTGTTCTTGGACACTTTGTGCACTGCTGGTTGTTATGCAAGATGAGCAAGAAGATAACATTGACAGACAAAACAGCCAATTTTTGCTTAATTAAAGTTACGCAATTTGGCGTAAATGACAGTTTATAGCATTTTTAGGGCTTCCTTCACTGTTGGAACTTTATGCTCTGCTATGTCCAGACCCTTTTGTACTTTTTATGGGCCTGTCTGAGAATGTCTTCAAATTCCCAGCGTTACACCGCACAAGTGTTGTTTGGCATCTCCTGCAAATAAACCTCAGGCCTCGAAGCGATGAGCTGCTCCACAAAGGCGGTGTTTTATGACTTTATCTCACCTTTGTTATGGTGTAACAACAATTGTAGGTTAAGGTGAGATAATAGTTGTGTGATGCAAGTAATGGCTTGGTAACATGCCAGATCAAAGACTGCAGAAAGCTCTCTGGGGCAACAGGTCTTAGTATGTGTTCTAATTTTTCAGGGTTTGACAGCTCCAGATGACTTATGTCTCACCAAAACACTTTCACAGCAATTGTAACCCCGTCTTAAATAGGGGTTAAAGCAACGGTTGTAACTCTGGAATTGATAACAGGGGCTTTAAAAACGTCATCCTCAAGATAATAAAGGGAGATCAACATGAATCAAATGTTAGACATTCAAGTTAAAGCCTGAACAAGCTCCACTTTCAGAAAAAAAATGTTATTTATAGTATGGATTCAGTGTAATGGCACCGTCAGGTTTGCGGAACAGAATGAGCTCAAACAGCGCTGGAGGTGCAAATAGGTTTTCATCGCTGCCTCGTTTTTCCATGATGCTTTAAAATCAATAGGAAGCCTTTATTTTTAAACCAGCAGTGCAGAGCAATGGCAGTCAATGATGTGGCCCACTGACACAAACAAGCACATTCCAGTGTGTTCGCCAGACCTTTACTATGTAACTGCGTATTGGTTTTTAGCAACACAACTGTGGCTCTATTGACGTAAATATGCCAAGTTAATTCCACCACTGTGGTTCTCAGTGATAACACTCAACAGCTATTGGATGGATTAGAGGTTAGAGATCCCTTAAGGCTGACATTTTAGTTTTCTCGATTGCCAAAAACCTGTACTAAAGTCCTTGTATCATGATGACTTCAGGGATCCTTGACTTTTACCAACATTTATCCAGTGAAATGTTGCAGCAAGCTAGATGGAGCGACACAATTCTAGTCTGGACTTTAACAGTTTCCTTTGGTGGCCCCATTAGATCAATATTTGTGGTTGTATGGTGATAATTATCAGATAGATTACCATGAAATTTCATACCCACCTCCATGCTGCAACCAAAATGAACTGTAATAACTCTGGTAACCCACGACTTTTCCTCTAGCATTATCTGCACATCAGATTGTGCCAATACTTTGGTCTACAAAACCCATCAGCCTCAGTTGCAAATATTAGCACTGTAACATGCTGAACTAAGGCTGCTTTTTAATTGGACTTAAGTGAAATGAAGAAAGTCCAATCAACCATGCAAAAAAAAACACAAAATTGGGCAAAAGTAAAAGCTAAATGTTGCTCCGCTTGTGTGTGGATGCAAGTATTGCACATATTTTGGGGGTAGTGTCTAGTAAGTCTTCATAGTCAACTTCTTCTATTGTGGACTTTCAATATAAAATGAACCAAATCTGAAAAAAGTTCATGACTAGAAGATGAGCCTGGTGTCAAAATGTAGGTAAAAATGTTTGCTATACCTTGTTTTGACCAACCACCTATCCCACATGGTGATATGTTTACCCAAAATGCACTTTTGAAAGTTTTCTCCAGTGAATTATCAGAAAACAGAAAACTCATCAAGGGTACCAATGATTGTTTATATGACTCTGTGTCATAGACAATACACTGCTGCAGTTTTGCTGCTGAAGCTATGTTATATCCCAAAATATTGATGCTCAAAGTTGATCATAGAAAATATGAACCAAAAGGATTTAGATTGTGACACCTGGAGTGGATGTAACATTAATTTGGTTGAAGTTTTTAACAGAGTTCAAATTAGTTTTTTTTAGCCCTCATCTTATCTCTTCTTCTATAACTTGTACTTATGAAGTTATGAGAGCTAAATAAAATGCTGGAAAAAGCTAATTTTGCCCAGCCCCCATGCACTTCAATGGCCTGTAGCTCTGAAAATATTCATAGTATGAAGGTAAAACTTTCCATTAAATATACTAAAATTATTGCACATCAAAAAATCAGGTGTTTGGGAGGGAGTTAAATGGAAGGCACACTTTCATATTTCATAATAACTAAAACTTAGCAATGGTCTTGCTGTCTGCTTAGATGATGAATATCCTACATTCATACCTAATGAACGTATTGCAGTATAGCTGTGTCAAAGTCTCACTGAGCTGCATAGAGCTAGTATGGCCCTAGATTGTCCTTCCACAAGGTCAGAAATGTGTACCTCTCAGGGGCAAACACAGGTGATTCTCCCACCCTCTGCTCTGCAAACATTTCCCAGCGACTGTGTCACTGCATTACTTTACACACAGCTCATAAACCGATGATTACACACCCAGCCTTATCAGAGCTCAGCCGCGGTGATGTAATTTGAAGCGGTAACCGAAATGCAAACATACCAATAGACACTTGTAAGGTGTGTTTAAGCCGGGCGACGGCTTCCTGCTACCTGCTGCACAGTCAGACAGAGACGGACTGTAGTTCTCTAAGTCATAAAAACACTGTCCTCTGTGCTGTTGTTTGAGCCTGAGCATAGTCGACTGTTTGTATTGCTAACATGTAATAAGTGCAGTTTAAGGGATTCGACAGCAAACATTTAATACCAGTGTTTGGTGTCCCCTTGTCGAACATGTTGTCTGTGCAAACACACTCCTCAGCCCTCACAATTCTACTTTGTGCAAACACACTGAAGGTGAGGAGGAAATCTAATACCGCATGATGTCATCCGGTTAACTCCCAGGTTTATTTTAACCGTCAAAGGAACGTGAGACTGTGCGCTGAACTGTAGCTATCCTTGTAATGAGGAAAACCTCACTGTAAATCAAGATAACATCCAGCTTCCTGCAAGCAAAGTAGAACTTTGGCATAATTTCGGGTTATGGAGAAGACGGAAAGTATGTGTTTGCATCTTGACTGTTTACTCAGAGAAATATAATTGTTACCATATAAAGAGGATAGTTATATATCTTTTTGTTTGTTCTGGAAACGAGATGCCACAGGGAGACGTGTAAAAAGTAGAGTGAAAGAAGGGAAGCGCCACAAGACTTGTCCTTGTTTACAGGTCTTGGGTAATGTTTGGCCTCATTGCTGGTTATCACGACTTAAAGTTAAATCATGCAGAATGTACAAAAAAGGTGGCACGAGTTGCTTCCTGGCATTCCAATCTTTATTAGTCACCTAATTAGCAATGCATCAATTCGAGACATTAATTGAGATGGATGTTCTTGGCGTCTGTCATATTTGTCTCCGTTGTCACCACCACCAGCTGCCACCCAACATGTCAACAGCCGCACCATTGTGTTGAGAGGAAGGACTGTTAAAGAGCAACTAATGCGCGCTGACTCGAACAAAGCTGAGGACTGTGTGGGCCTATGATGTGCTAATCTTTCTGACAGGTAGGTAAAGACTTGAGGCGACAGAGTCAACGTGCGGGAAGGTCAAATGTTTGCCACAGAAACCGTTTTGGCTCCATCTTTTTTTAAAGCTGGTCAAGTGTTGTCCTCTTGTGATCATCCAGAGGAAATTTAACACCATCGCTGCTGCTGCTGCTGCAGTGGAAATTTAATTATGTTTGCTAGTCTGTGTATGCAAGACTGATTCACTGTGAAGCCAAGCTCTGGCAGATGACCCTCCAAGATTAGAAGACATTTCAAAAGGTAGGGCTCTTTATTCTGTCACGTTTAAAGAGTCCACAAGGCTGATTAGGCACCAGGAGATGAATGACGTTGTTTAATCAAGCGTGTCCATGTGGGATAGTTTGAGGCAGATTTGAGAATGGAAAAATAATTTCAGCGCTATCTCAAATCAATCTATCTCTTAGATGTACAGATATTTTTTTAGGAAATCAGCCAGTGCATCAAGTCAAGACAAGCACTCTGCTCCATTCCTGACAGTGATACGTTTAACCTATTATCAGAGCATCAGTTAAACAGTACAGTTCCGTTGACGAAATGACACCTAATGGTTAATAGAAACACAGTTTAATCTCTTTGATGCTCTGCATGTTAAGCACAGTAAGTTCATGGCCAAATTCCTTCAATGACAACACAAATGATAAATTGTTCGCTTCAAAGAAATCCACTGCTTTCAAGCTTCATCAAAATCTGCTTTGCTTGTCATAGTTTAAAGTGTTTGCGCTGATACGTGCAAAAAAAAACTGAGCAAACCCTTATTATCCAACCAGCATGATATGCAACCATTGGGCATGTCTGATTCATCAACTCTAGGTTTGTGTTTGCGTAACTTCTTGTTAGTCAACTGCAGTTAGTCAATGAAGCGTAAATCTCGATGATACTGAGCTCTGAAATGTGATGATACTGAGCTCTGAACAGGCGGTGACTAACTTATTTCACAGTTTTATTCAGGTTGCATATAAAGATGAGGAAACCCTCTGTGGATTCACCCAAAGGTTTCCTGTGCAGCAACTTTGAAGCTCAGCATGCATCCCATGCTCCCATATTATAGTAAGCAAGGAAATGATTTTATATGTCCCAATACATAGAATGTCAAATGCAGTATGGCAAAAATACCAGGATGTTCTACTACATCTGGTCACATCTCACAATATGCTGCTTTTCTCGCCATTCTGGTATATCATGTACACCATAGTGTCTCGTGTGAGTATAAACAAGCTGAAGCCACAAAGAGTGCACTCAGATGACTCATTTCTACTACACACTGTGGTGATATATGAGCAAGACAGTCAAAGCTTAAGGCGCAATGTTATGATGAAGTAGTATGACCTAGTTGTATACATACTGCATGCAACAGTATGTACTTTGTAAGGGCAGCTGCAGTATGTACTGAAAGCAAAAAGAAAAAGCATACAATTTTACCGCAGCCTCATTGTGGTGGCTCCGCCGTTGCTGTCCAATGATTGTATGTAAAAGATGGATGAAGCCACTGTGACGTTACCCATTTCTTTGTAGACTGCCGTTTTAAAGCCTCAAGTTTGGAATTTAGCCATCGACATTTTGGTCTTTTGAAACCGGACCTGTCAAACAAGGGGTGGATCTGGCAGGAGAACCAGCGGACACGACACATGATGATATGGCTGCGACCTCTCTGCCCTAAAACATATCCTACTTTATTGTCTATGTTACTCTAAGAGGGATCCTGCTTTTAAAAAGTGAACATCATTCCATATTCAAGAAGTCTTAAAACTAGCGATTGAAGCCATAATTATCAACTCATGAGGAAAATGTGTACTGTAATGTGTACTCATTTTCTCGTTGTGATGCTATCCACTGCTGGAGCGAATGTTTTCGGGAATACCCCTTAAATGGGCCTTGTGTAGGATCCGACAGCTCCGATTGCCACATCAACCCCAAGTGTGCCAAAAAGAATGGCATGCCTAGTGTGCCATTCTTGAGTAGCAGTCTTCTTGAGTAGAGATGACTGCCACTCAAGAATGGTACATGTTGTGGTTGTCTTTTTGGAGTATTAACAATCAGCGTCGACGTGCACAGCAATTTATCAGGGTTGCTCAGAAGTACCTACCCTAGTAGGCCCTTTTTTCTTCCCCGAAAACAACCCAAAAGAGGTTCTACAGGGTGTTTCCTGCAGTCGGAACATACTCAAAGCTTCAGGCCATCCTAAAAGAGCTGACAAGTTCTTGCGATGGAAAACAGCCTATAACTTCTATATAATCCAACATCTTTTTGCAATCAGAGTAGTCACCCGTGCTGGCCATGAGAATGAATAAAGGTTTAAGGTATCTCTGCACTGGCTTCCCTTTTCAGATAGAGGCAATATTCTTTTATGTCTATGGCCCGAAAAAAGTAGTTTCTGATGTAGTAAACTACTTTTGTGATGTTGGTGTAGCTTGCCCAACTTCTTGTCAAACACATTGCTCACAGAGCTGACATTTTAGATGCAACATGGCATGAAATGTGCCAGTGTTGCAACTCTTCTTTATAAGGTCAAGAGAGAAGTCGTGTTCATGAGAAAATCCAGTGAAAATGTGCGTGGAGGCCTGATTGACATGTTGATAATTCGGCTCTTTTTAAGCCAGTTAGCTTTGGCGCCATTGTTGCGGAACGCTACACCGTTCGGCCGCATTCGAGTCGAGCGTGACGCGGTGGCAACATCTGATCTCACATCTAAAAGACTTGTGCAGACAAGCCTTTTGTAAACCAAGAACCTGGAGGAAGCCTGGCTAACCTCTAAACCCACCGGAGCCATTAAAACAACAGGTGCTTGGTGTCGGGGGAGTGGGGGGGGAGCTCAGCTGTCGATTGCATGCGGTGGCTGCTAGCTTGTGGTTTGAATCGCAGCAGCTGCAGGTAAACGGCGTCGGGTCTCGACCTGGAGGTGAAGGAGTCACCGCACAGTCGAGCATGTGCACTTCTACCGTTAAAGCCCTACAGTGTTGCTCTCCAACAGCCCAGCCAATGTGAACAAACCCCAGACCTCATTAGGCAGAGGACTTGTGGCTGTGGGCTGTGCAGCAGCTGTGCTTGTCAGTGCACAGACAGATGGGATGCCATATTTTAATGGAGAGCTCCGTCTCTCTCTATCCAGACTTTATTGAGTCTCTTGTGATAACAGAGAGTCTATTCAAGCAAGACCATACGTGCTGTTCCACATTTATCCCCCGTATAAATCTTTGTTCGCGTACATTTCATTTAAACTTGCTTTAGCTCCTGACTTGGATCCATTTGCCTTTCATTTAAATGTGACCTGCAGCGACAGTAAATTGCTTTTATCTCCCAGATAGAAAAGTGATCTGGGTGATGTGTGGCAGATGTAATGTATACAGTACAATAAGCCGTGCCTTCAGTGACAGCTTGTTACAGTAACAGCTGGTGCCACTTGGAGTGTTGGCCTGAGTTTCCCTTTGCTCATCCAATTTAATAACAGGATGCATTTATATTAATGGTATGATACTCTGGTGTTCTTGTTGGTTTTAATGATTAGAGGAGAGTGGGGGAAGATGAGCCTGTGGGTTAGTTGAGCCACCCCTTGTTTCTAGAAAACCATAGAAGAAACTGGTGGCAAGGCAGATGAAGCTCGACAGAATGACTTAAAAGCGATTCATGGACAAAAAAAAAATAGAAGTAACCAGAACAGGGTTCAAGAGAACAGGATATGATTTTGTTATGGAAATGTGAAATACGTAGGCCTTGTTGAAGAAAATAGGCCTTTGGAGTTGTAAACTTTATTGATGTTGAGCAGTAGCCTGGTTTTGTTCATGTTAAACAGGATTTTGTTCTATAAATGTGAAATCCATAGGCCTTACTGAAGACAAGTGGCCATTAAAGTTGTAACCTTTATGTATGTTGAATAGCCCAGTTTTGTAAAAATGACAGTAAAAGTTGTTAATTATGAACATGACTTTGTTCCAAATTTTGTCATCAGTGCGCTTTATTTAAGGAAATTGGCCTTTAAAGTTGTACATTTATCTTTAAATACAACTTTTAAGTGGTCATTTGGTATTGGATACACTTGTCTTGCTTTGATATAGCATTATATGAGGTATCAGTTTTACTTCAACATAATCAATGGCACAATTTACTCTGACATATTTTCTCCAAAGGCTCAATTTACCCCTTGCAAGGGGCACGTTGAGACAAGGCAACACTTTTTTCTTGAAAAGCCATATTTTAAAAACTGTTTATTTTAAATCCAAACCAATTATTCCCAGAGATGCCCCACATCCTGAAGTATATGTACGTGTTTCATTTACTGCCATGCCCCCACTGGGAAGACACCTCAAATAAAAACGGGCTCATCTTACCCCAATCTCCCCTACTGGTGTTTTAACCCATATTTTCTGTGTATAAAAAGAGGCTGCTGCAACAAGAGTCAACAAGACAATGCAAAAGTGTAACACTGATTGAATCCAAAGGTCACTTTTATTTAATTCATAGTGAATATATTCAATACCGTCACTTTGACAGTACTAGAAACACATTTAAGGTGATACCACAGAGAACAGACATTTTTCTCTGAGTCTAGACCACACAACACATGCCCAGTGAATTCACAAACTACACCCTGGATGACTTTGTTTTGGGTACACAATAAGGTCAAAGTGGGCTCAGGTCAACAGTTCGAAACCGCTCGGCCGTACAAACCTAAATAGCAGTTCGTTTTACTTTTCTGTGCACTTACATGAAGTCGACATTAATTAATACTTAAAAAAAATTCAAATACTGTAACATAATACCTTAAATGTCAGCTTTAGCAGCACTATAATTCAGTGAATAGGTCACACTCTCACACACACTCAAACCACACTTCAAGGATTTCCCTTCTGAGAAGTGTTAACACACTGTGCATTTAGAACATCTCACTTCCAGCCACTTAAAATGCTCTCCTGATCAAACACTTCATGATAAGCTGATTAACACCATTTACAGCAGCATCAGCTTTAAATCAAAGTATGATGAATTGCCGACAGCAGTGCAACGCAAAAGACAAGAATAATGCTGTTTTCAGCTAATATAGCCATTAGCTTAATCCTGCTAATTTCCTAATAGCCTCATGGGTATTTTTAATGCAGTTTTATGCTCTGACATTAGCGGGAGGTCACCCCTATACGTCAGAATATAAAGAGAAAACATGAAAATAGGCCTCTCCTCTGTAGAAATGCTCTGATACTGAATTACTGAAGTGTGCTTTCTTCTAGCAACAGTGTCCAGTGAATATTTTAACCCAGAGGCATGGAATGTTTCTAATACTATTTACAGATTCACATACTTAAAATTGATAACTGTATGGCTATGTACAAGCTCCTCTCATTACATATAATTCTAATTGGAGTCAGCTTTCATGGATCACAGTGTTCAGAGCTACATTGGGCAATAATCTTCTTCATGATTGTGTAGTTATTTGTATTTCCGTCACCTAGCTGTGAACTAGTGAACTTTTGGTGCAAGTGTGGAAAAAGTAATGTACGTGAGTTTGTCTATGATAGCACAGTGAGCGTGACAGTTCCCTTGGTCCTTTTCAGGATGCCGACAGCTTCTTCATGCGTGACGCCCTCCAGAGTTTGTCCGTTAACCGCCATGATCTGGTCTCCTCGCTTCAGACGGCCGTCCTCTGCTGCTGCGCCCTGAAGTGGCAAACAAGCATGTCGAGTTTTATTAATAAAACGCTGATTCTGCAAAGATAGATAGTTGAAGCTAGCCCCGCTTACCTTTCCAAACACTGTTTTAACATAAATTGGCAAGTCTCCATGTGGGCTGCCATATCCTCCGACTATACTGAAACCCAGCCCGTCTGGTCCTCTTTCAAGATTGATGGTCTTATACTGAGGTGGGCTGAAAGAAAGACACAAGCAGTTAGGGACTTGGGAAATGTTTGCTTCACAACCTACTTTGGCAACAATAAAAACATATAATCCTCCTTCTTTTCTGACCCTCATTCCACTGCTAATAATCCTCTTACAGCCTCCTTAGATAGACTTGTCGCAACAACGGATGTCTCGATACGATCTCAAAGCCTGTTTCTTTGTTTATATCCACTGTCATACAGGTGTCTTAAAGGCTGTGTGAAAAAGGTTAGACTGGTAAAGAACCCAGGTAACAGTTATTGTAAACACAGCCTTCCAATCTCAGATGCTGAGGCTTCAAACTCTTTTAAGGAAGTCATAGGTGTCTTGGTGGCCAAACTCACGAGTCTCCCTATAGACTGGTATAGTGATGACGTATTTCTGTAGGCCAACCCGGAAAAAATGGCGCCAGTGGTTCCTACGAAAATTCGCCTATGGGATTTTTACATTGGATTTTGGATCATTGCAGAAAATAAGCTCTGTGTCAAACACACATTTCTGATGCGTTGCTGTTTTGTTCAGCTGGATAATCTTCACAGATGAACACCATTTATATGAAGTTTGAAGCATTAATGCAGCCGAGAGAAGTAAAAAGCTAATGCTATGCTATAACGAACTACACTGCTGTCGGTTGATTTTGACGTCACGACCGTTATGCTTCATAGATCTAATCAGCGCTTTTGACAAGCTAGCAAAACCGTAGCTTAATAAATTGTTTATTAACCTGAAAAACTGTTTATTGTTTATTAACTGAAAAACACGACTAGAGTTAAGGCGGATAGTGGAACCCAAGGTGAAGGAGCACAGAGCAGCAGAAACCGAAAGCAGACTCAAAAGGTCTTTATTATAAATAAGGGCAGGATCCGAAAATGAAACTGAAACCAATAAAACTAAACTCGGATGCAAATATTACATACGCCGAATTGAAGGCCAATTAATCAAAGCAAGGATAAATTTAGAATTTTAGTTGTAAAGAAAACAGAC
>OMNN01026237.1:0-21140 GCA_900302755.1 Chromis chromis
CGCACATTAGAAGGGAAAAGGTACTCTCAGATTGCATTTTTGGCACCATGTCAGGAGTGTAATTGAGCATGTGTGTTTGTGTGGGTGTGTGTTAGAGTGCGTGTGTGTGTGTGTTAGTGGGTGTGGGGGGGTTGAAGGGGCTTAAGAGAGTTGGGTCACCCTGTTGCCTGGTAACAAGCTTCAGATTGACAAAGGAAGAGCAATTTAGGACTACTTTCCCCAGAAATCAATACAACAGGCCTGATGTGATGATGTGAGATTAGCCAAGGGAGAAAAGCCAACATATTTGGCAGGGGTTACTTCATAACCAAGAGAAGAGGGTGTGGAGGAGATTGAATCTGAAACACTGAATATAAAGATATAAGGCCTGGGTACCTAGCTTCTGAAATCTCGCTAAAATGAGACTTCTCGAGCCCTCGTCTCCCTCAGGTAATGACAACTTTAGCAAAGTGAACACTCGTGGGGAGGGAAGAATCTGATTTTAGCTTTGTTGTTTAATACCATCTGTCAGACTGTCGCTAATATTGCCCAGGGCGAGGGGATGTGGTGCAAGGCTGTAATATTGGAAAAGATTGGAGTACGAAAGAAATGGAAGTTGAATAAAACTTTAAGACAGCTGTAGACATGGAGACTCTCTTTATACATAAAACATGATCCCCCACCTCCTGATGAAAGATCCAAAGTCACTGAAGTTGGAAAAATGTTGGGCTGAAAATGTAATACAGGATACATGCATGTTCGTAGAATATGAAAGGGTAGTGTTTGAGGGTGACAAGATACAACATCCTCTGAATAAATTTTACCTTACTTTTTAAGAAAACTTGGTGAGGAACATAAAATAATAACTGAATCTTTAATTACTTGAAGGCAGCAAATCAAGGTCTAAACACAATACTGACATTTTAATCACTTGTGTCATTGTGTGCTAGAGCAAACAAATGCCTATATACACCGATCAGCCACAACATTATGACCACTGACAGGTGAAGTGAATAACATTGATCATATTGGTACTATGTGGTGTTCTGCTGGAAAACCGCTGGATTTTGGCATCTGTGTTGATGAGACTTAGACACCCAAATAAACATTGTCCCAGAACAAGCACACTCCTTCATGCAAATGACAATCCTAAATGTCACTGGCCTACCCACGCAGGAAAATGCACTCCACCACATGGCAAAAACATCAAACAATCAGGAACATCTTGAGGAACATGACAATCGCCCAACAAGTTGATTTGACCTCCAAACTTCCTAGACTCGATTCTGATCAAAGACCAACAGGATGCAGTGGAACAAGAGGTCCCACTGCACAACCCAGAGTATTCAAAGGATTCACTGCCAACGTCCTGGTTCCAGACCCCATAGGACACCCTGAGAGGTCCTCTTGTCCATGCCCAATGGTTCAGAGCATTTTTGACCACATAAGGGGGACCAACACAATATTCTTCTATTTATGTTTATATGTTTAGGACATATTTTTCTACTTATGTTAATCTATATATTTTTTGTACCGTTTACATTTCTAAGACTTTGAATGAGAGCAACTGTAACATAAGGAATTTCCACTCGGGGATCAATAAAGTATTTCTGATTCTGATTTCTTATTCTGAGCTGCGAGATGCTGAAACTCCACAAACATATTAATAGGTACAGATTTTTTTAAGAATTAGTTTAACAGTTAACTTGGACTGGACGTTTTCCAAGATTTGTAGCTCATAACTAATAAATACAGTTAAGGAAAGAAAAAAAAAATTTTGCAAAAGTTTAGAGGTTACACTCTTCTACAGAGTCCACAAAACAGGATATCAGCTAATAATGTATCACAGAATAGAGTAGCTCATGAAAAGTAGTGTCTTGTTGGCCACCTCAGTAGTTGGCTCCACACAGGGGTCCATAAATTTCCACTGGAAGCTATGCAAAGCGCTTGTACAAAGACATTCAGGTTAGGTGAACCAGAAGTTCTAAATTGCCCATAGGCGTGAATATGATTGTGAATCTGTTAATTTGTGAGAGACTTGTAACTAGTACATCTCTAATTCTCCCAGAGAGAATTAGAGATGTAGAAGCAGTCTTGACAGAACATGCAGTTAGAAATGGATGAATGACTTTTTTCCAACAATCACATACCGACCACTATGCTTTGGGATTTCTCTGCATGTATGTACATTTTGTTGCACAACACAATCTTGTATTACACTTATGCAGAACATTTTATGCGTTAATGTACAGCCCCGTGAGATATTTGATGATAAAAACCAGTGGCTGATATCCAGCGCTAACTGCACTGATGTAATTTGTAGGAGGTCAGCAGGGGCAAGATTTGTTAACAGGCAAAGAACAAGGACCAGATACAACGGCATTAGAGTGGTATTGTGTGAAAAAGTTACAGAGGCGTTTGTTAAATGGCTCTTATCGATTTATCCGCTTAAGACAAATATTTTTGCTATGTGGCCCCTGACAGGTGGTAATTTTGAACCCTGATTACACTACATCTATCTGCAGTGTATATGCGGTGGATTAGCCTGGCCTGGAAGGTATAGAGACTGAGAAAGAGGGCACACACACAGTGACCAGAAAGGGAGAACAGATAAGAAAGCAGGGGGAAAGAAATAGATAGACACAGAAAGTCTAATCTGGATGAGTGGAAGAAAAGATGAAGGATTAGAGAGGGAAACATTCACACAGGCTTCTCTCCCACTATAGTCCGGTGTAACAAGACCCCGTAAGGTTAGACAGTGGGAGCTCTTGATGGGCAGGAATGTGGATCCTGAGAACACCAAGAGCAGATTGGTAGGGACTGAGAAAAGGGAGGAATGTATCAACTCCGGGGCCAGTGGGAACAGAGCGGTGGGAGAGGATCACCGTGACCTGTGCTGACACCTCTGTCATCACACGTCCTCTGTCTCAGGCCATGGAAAAAGGACTGTAACCGGGGGAGACTGGGGGAGGAGGAGGAGGAGGGAGGAGGAGGAGGAGGAGGAGGAGGTGAATGAGGAGTGGCTCTCTTCGGCACCGACAGCAGGAGGCAGAATGTGTCCAGACTCCGGTGGAAAAGCACATTATGCATACAGTCTACCTTGCAGAGAATCTAGCTGGAGCCTGAGAATGTGGGTTACAAGTCTTTTTAGCCACAAAAGCATAACAATGACTCTTGTTTGCCTTCAGAGAGTCAAAATCTCATTTTTTTTATAAGATTGTTTTGTTGTACAGCATACAAAATAAGATGTGATCAGCTAATCACGAGCGGTATTTTTGTATTTTTTTCAGATATATAATCAGTCCTCGCATCAAGTCCACAATCAATTCACTGATCAGCACCTACGATGAAGTCGAGCAGAAAGAGAGTCACCCTGGAGGAATGAACTCTATAGTCTTCCCTATACAATGATGAGGCAATCAGCCCTAATAAGCTCCCTCTCTCTCCCTCTCCCTCTCTCTAACGTTGCCCGTCATTTACCAATGTCTGCATCATTAGTCTGCCTGGTCCAGCCCTTCTGGACTGATGTCTCTGTGTCAGGACCTGCCGCATTACACCGCCGCTCAGGTGCCATAATTCACCTCGGTATGGGCGAGGGGTCAATGGAGAGATGAGGCCTGCTGGCCATTAGCTACTCAGAGAAAGACAGTGAGGTTGTGTCGGGGTCAGCGCGGGTCATCGTTGTTAAGCAGAGTACTGCAGAAGGGATGGAAGATGGGAAGCGGTGCTGGTATTAAAATGAAAGGAACGGAACAAGGAATAATAGTGTGAATAGATTCATTATGTGTTTTGAACTGGTCGTCTGGTAGGTTCAGAGGAGGTGGAGCTCAGTTGATTTTTTGTGCGCTGAGGAAATATTGGACTACCACTAATGGCACCAGCAAACAAGGCAGAGATGTGACACTGCTTGGCTTAGTTGTGCTAATAGGTAGCACTCCAGTTGTAATTTACTTTATTTCTTCGGGATAATCTGCTCATTACCGATATTGCTTTCAGGGAGTCTTGGGTGGACGTGCTAACAAGACTAAGAATTTACAGCCGTGCCAGGCAGCTCTGTGAGGCTGTACCAGTAATGTGCCATGTAATCTAGGATCAGGTAGGGCAATCACAGACCAGGACACACACCAACTAAATGAGCATTTGTGCACTAAACATGCAATGAGAGTCTATTAAATCCAATCCAAACCAATACCCAACTTAAACAATTACTTCCTAACAGTGACAATTTCTACATTTTGCAAGAGCATCTTAAAAGTGCAGTGATTTTTTTGTGAGAGAGAAGGAAAAATAGAGCAACTACTTTAAAACCTAATTCACTGTAGCCTCCGCAGATAAATGTATTAAAAATGTGCAACATCTTCTCTTCATAATCACTGCCATCTATACAGTTATCCTAATGTTAACAAGCAATTTCAATCAACAAGCCCAACTACTAAGATCATCATCGGTGATCGTGTGCAATATTTCACATTAAACTCTGCAGTCATGTCCTCAACAAACAATTAATGCCCACACTGCAAAAATTCAAATATAAAACCCCCATGTCTTCATCTTCAGTTTTAGTATGAAAAAGACCTCTCCACTGATGCTGATGAATGGACAGCACCAGTTTCAACAGTTTTGTTGCCTCTGGAAAAGTCTGCTCAAGGTTATGTTCAAGCAGTAGAGGCAGCAGATGAAGAGATGATTTGTCCTTGACCATGTGTGAACTACATAATCCAATGTGGTCAGCTTTTAGCCAGACAAAATCAAAGTACTTCCCATATTTAGCGAGGGTACGTCATGTCATTTTGGATTCTGTTTGATGTGCTGGAATATGCTGTGGATGATACCAAGTGAGATGCTAAATTAGCATCTTTGCTGGCCATCAGGCGCAACAGTTCAAAGAAACTCCCTTGGTTTCAAACACTTGCACTCTCTTACACTTTGTTTCCAGGGAGAGCTAGCTCCTGCTTATAAAGGAAACATACATTTTCTTTATATTCTCATAATGGCTGCTGCACTCAGCCACCGCTGATCATCCAAAGCAAGGTCCATTCTGTTCAAATGTTTTCAGAACAGCCTGGCTCTGAAAGTGGGGATAGAGATTGTACGATTGGCTATCACTCAGGGCAAGTTGTTCAAGTCCCTACATTAGTTCAGACTTTTGTTGGCAATGCCACTGAATGGATAACATTGAAACAGATAAGCCTGTTCAGTGTAGCACATCCACAAAGCCATTCCTTCCTTTTGTACCAATTAGCCAATTTTCTGTCCCTTCCTTTGTGAAAGATCCTTCAGACCAGGCAATGGTCTCCGTTCAATTATTAGTTGGTGTTTTTCTTCAAGTGAAAGCTGCAAAAAATAGTTTATAGCCGCAATATTGGTGTCATCCTGTGAGCCAGGTCGATCACACCAGATGTACAATGGAGAGAGAAAGTACAGGAGTATCAATCCACAAAACCCTGTAAGCGCAAAAGTGCAGAACTAGTGTAGTAAAGTACCACATAAAGATAGCATAGTGTTCTGCCTTATTACATACATGCTAAACAATAGATTGCCTTGAGGATGCTGAGTCATTTTAAATGGGCTACACATGAGTGTATCTAAGATCAAAAAATAAACCTAATATTAAGTGAATGATTTCATTCAACCCTATCGTCACAAATTATGTCTTGCAAGCTTCAAATATATATATAGAGAGGGTCATATTTTAACCCAAAACATGACAATTTTTCCTAACATGTAAATGTGTTAATCAAAGCAGGGTATTTTCCTAAACCTATCCGTGTAGTTTTTGTACCTAAACCAAACCAGAAAGCAAGGTAAAACTGAAAGTAAATGACAACAGAACATTAATGTTAATGCTGAGACACTGGTCTTCTGGGTGAAAGTCCAGTTGTTGGTTTATGCCATCCTCGTCGCCTGACTCCAAACTCAGAATTTGTTGCTCTTTCAAACTGGCCGTCTTTCCCGCCATGTGATAGGTTAGAGATCAGGTTTATTCCTTTCAAAATGCAATTGAGAAAGCAGTTTAGTTGTATAAAAACGTAATTTTGAGGAGACTGGGTTGTCGTTATTTGCTGATTGCAATGGGCTGGAAGCGCCTACTCTGCCTGTGCATCATGGGTTGTTCTTGGTAGAGCAAAACTTTAAAACAAAGGCCAATGGTAGCGTGACAAGATGCTCACAATGACACTACAACCATACAGAGAGGTGACAAACTACAGGAAATACCTGGGCCGTTGACCCTGACGGTAAATGGTCTCTTGAAAGATGACAATGCCTCCAAATAGGGCATGAGGCCAAATGGTTTGATGATTATGAAGTGATGTGAACACCTATGGGAGAGTTTGGACATGTTAGAAAGTGTTCTCCACCACCATCATCAAAACACCAACTGAGAGACTATCTTTTGGGTCAATGATGTTCCATCCAGTTGAGGTCTACTGTCTTATAGAACCAGTTAAAAAGGCAAAGCTAATTGTACCATCTTATTAAGACACATTATGTTAGGTTTTCTTTTAATTTTCCACCTATCTGTGCTCCCTATACTTAAGTGCAGTGGCCTTGACTAGTTTCCCAATGGACATGAAAAGGCTGCACGCTTATAGTGCAGTTCTGTATGCATGTCTTTTTTTTAAATTAGACCAAATTAACATACGTAAGTCCCAGTACTTCCACCATTGTGGAGCTCCAGGGATCGCCAAAATTGCCAGCACTGTAGTGAGTGAGGGTTGGTCTCGTGTTTGTAGCCCGTAGAGCAATTTTGCATATGAAGAGTGTAGCTGTTTTGAGCACTTTAGGGATTACGTGTGTTGGCTGCAATATCACATAATTATATGCTGACATGCGAGCCGTTGACTAAAATGAGGCTTGTGAGATGTGCAATTAAAAAGTAAAAAATAAAGACAATATCATATATCAAATAGTCCTCACATCCACACAGTTAGTTCTGTTAGGTCTGTGGAGGCAATGAGGAGCAGGACAGGCACTATATTTGTGTAAAAACCAGACACACTGTGAATCTTGTATTAGTCTGGCTTGTAGGATGGAGCAGAGCTGTACATCTGTCATTGAATCTGGGAAAATCGCTCATGTAAGACTCATGATACACATATGCCGGACTCATTGAGATAAATAACATACAACATGCCATCTTTCTGTGCTCTGTCTACTGTCAATTTTCAAAAACAAATGACATCATTCACTAGTTGCTGACTGGAAATTTTATCTATTTTGATACAGCAGATCTGGCATGTTAGGGGGAAAAAAACGTCCATTGAAGAATCGAGTGACTCAGTCTTGGCTGGCAATTGCTGCGACTCAAATATCTGTTAACAGACTGCTTCCTGGCAGAGTTACATCAGCTCTGGCACCAGCCAGGCACACAGAGAGAGACATTAGTCAGCACTATTCCCTCTCCAGCTACAGCTACTGCAGTGCATCCGGCGGGAGGGTTCACAGATCGGCTGATAACTCATAGTTAGTGTCATTTATTGTAATCTGGGTCACTTATAAAATCATATTCGAGGTTAAGGCAGGCATATTATCTATTGCCGAGTTTGGATACAGAGCACAGGCTCCTCTGTTTTTTGTCAAGGCGGTGGTTTTAATAGCAGGCCTATGTGTGGGTGTATATTCAAGTGACACGCTTTGTTTTATCTGCACCACTGCATACATGCCTGTGCTTGTATACATTGGCGTTTACAAACCCCATGCATGCAAACATAGAATGTCATTCCTGTAACATGGCAGCGGTACAGACACCCACTCTCTTGCAGGCAGGCCCGGTTCCTTGATAGGGCCCATTATTCTATGGCAAATTGCTTAATGCCAGCATTGAAGGCGAGGTGACAAGGAGAATGCAAGGAATGAATCCTCTGCTTGTAATCTGAGGCTGGATGTGTCACGCTCTGGAGTTTTATCACCGACGCAGCATGGGATGAATTCCACCATTTTCTCTCCACAGGGCCATGACAGAGCTCTTCTTTCTAGCAGGCCCCGAGGGGGAGGAAGAAGGAAAGGGAACCCAGAGAAGAGAGCACAAAGAGGGAGGAATGGATTGACTAGGAGCTGTTGATAAACTTTCAGAATAGTTCTCTGTTGGACGTGGCTCAGTGGCCCCATCGTGAAAGAAGGAAGAAAAAGAAGGAAGAAAAAAGGAGCAGACTGAGAGAGGGGGGATTGAAGGGTTTCCTTTGCCTAATCAGAAGCAGCTGAGTGAAGGGCAACAGTTTGGGAACAAGTGCTGTTTCACTCTTTGGGCTGTGTTTTGAATTATGTTTAAAACCTACACAGAGACAGCAAATGCCTATACAGACCCACAGAGCTCAGAGCTGTTTGCCGGCATAAACCTAACATCTGTGCATTACTGCATGCAACAACATTATGCAGCATTTTACAGTTACGCAGGTAATAATTTTCACTCAAACACTGAGTCACCTGTCAGAGCTGTATTCCCTCAAATAAGTCATCAAAAATGCTGCCTTCAATCAAACACAATTCAGTGTTCTGATCCTTCACAAAAAACCTGACAGCCTCTAATAACTCAACTTCACAAAGTAATGCTTAAATAATTACTTATCCTAATTATGATGGTTGAGGAGTGTTATGCATTCTTTTTCGATAGCAATTCTCTAATTAGCATATTTTCATTATCTTGGCAAATGAATAATTTAGAGGGTCTGTAATAGACATGAATTATTAGACTATAGTGCAGTGATGGATTTAAAGGGGCACCACACTCAATTTGTGTCTCAATCCCTCCCAGGGTGACATGAATAATTAGCAGAAAAGCTAGCCCTCCTGTGAGTCTTTCGGAGTATATAAAAGTTAATATTGCCGCAATGAATGACCAACATCTTGATAAAAATGTTCCCCTCTCTGTTATATTCTCCTTAGTTTTTTTTAATTTTATTACCACAGGTTGGCCAGTTCCACTTCTGTCCTTTTATTCACACCACTATCTAAAGGTTGTAGGAAACCAAAAACACTGGGGGTCATAATAAAAACTGAATTACAGCTCACACATGCAGTGCAGGTATGTGTCGGAGCAATCCACTTGGTACGTGATTTGTATGCTTTATGAATCTTATAAACTTGTGTATCCTTGTCCTTCTTTGCAGGTTGGACTGAATCATTCTGAAATGATGTAATCCTACATTTACACAGGTGGTGCGGAAAATAAATCTGAAAAAATGCCGTAATTCCTTCCCCTTTCTTTCTTGTCCCTTCAGGTGTCACTTTAGATCTCACATTCACTCTCCAACTCCTACTTTCTCTGCCATTTCTCCCCCCGGTCCGGTTCTAAACAGACTCTGTCAGTGCAAGATGAAAATAAAATGATTTATGCTGTCCCCCTCCCCACTTGTTCAAAGTAATGAGATTCCATATTTCAACCGGCTTGACAGATGGATTGGAAATTAAAAACCTTAGATAAGTAATGCCTTTTTGATGTTGGACTGTGAATAACTCACGCGGGCTGATTGATTTCAAAACTCTTGTGACAAAGTGCACATGCTGTATAGGGGACAACATGCCCATACCACTGTATGTCACACATTAGTTAATGTGGAGGGTCTGTCTCAGAGAATTCACTCTCCAGGAAGCCTTATTTTCATTCATTGCAGTACATTAGAATAGTATGGGGTCGATATTTACAGGAGTGATTGTTGCCAAACCAAGAAGAAAGGCAATGCATTATGCAGGAGTAGGCGTTTCACCTTGAAAATGACAGTAGTTTGAATTCCATGGTAGGCGCTGGATTTCTGAGCTTTTACTGCAGTGTGGCAGCTCTATACAATACAAATGAAGTACAATACATTAGAAACATCTTCCTGATGTAAATATCACACACTTTGCCAAAACTTGAACATTCCTTTGCAAGTGCCTTCCTCTTTTTACATCCCCTCTGCGGTGACTGGAGCGGATTCAATAAGGGAAATCAATAGGAGATAATGGCTTCAAATCACACATTTTAAATTTACTTCAAGAGTATTCTTCATGCAAGGAGTAAAAGCCCCTATCATTTTATGCATTTAGTGTGCATTACCCATCTGAGCTATGCACATAATATCACTTCTGCATATGACCTTTTGCGAATTCCGCTCCGGCTCCCCACATAAGCCCGGCGCTACGACGCTTTCATTACACCGGCACCTGCAGTCAATTTGTGAGAACAGACAGCTGTCTATTGCTCTGGAGGAGACAGAGTGAAAATATCGAACCGGCTCGTTCCGTGAAGAGACAACAGCAACCAGCATAACAGTGATTCATCAGAAAAAGTGCTTGATGAGCAGAGTCCTCGCTCCACTTTCAATTTTTCATCAAACATTTCAGGAGCAAAAAAAAAGTATTGCCCCCTGTATGAAACACAGGTGTGCAGCTATCTGAATGAATGGTATTAAGAGTAATCCGTGCTGTCACCCGCTGCTGAAAGACAGAATTTTAAAATATGTGACCAAGTGATTGATTATGCCGAAGTATTTTCTAGAGGTCATATTGATTGGATGGCAAAAGGTAAACTCCTATTTTTACTATCTGACCAAACTGACAGAACCCAACACAGACATATGGAATACAGAAACTGACAGAAAACATATGGATTGTTTTTAAAGATGGAGCTCTGTGTATTGTATATACACAGCTTCTCTTGAAAATCTGGGATGCAGGTTGGAGGATCACTTCACATTAATGAATTGAAATTCAGCCACTTAAAACTTTATGTTTCCCTACTTCATTTTCCTATTTGAAAGAAATGGGAAGCCGAAAACCCAGTTAGTGGTTATGACTGATGTTAGAGCAGTAAGCCTCATTAGGACCACAGGTGTGTAATACCCTCACCCTCCCCTGTTGTTCCCCCCTGATGTTTCCTGGCTTATTTTCTGTTGTAAGGGAAGCATGTTGCCGTTACTGAGAGCTAAGACTGCTCTCGGTTAAACACAATTCCGAAATTCACCAACTCCCCGAAAACAAAGCACACACACACAAAAAAAAGGGGGACGACAAGACTGTGCAAGTTCTGTATTTGTTTCCCCGTAAATGAGACAGTTGCAGAGATAATCCATCACGCAAACAAATACGTACAAATGAATAAATAAAGACAGATTCCAGGAGCTTGCCCGCGATGCCTATCTCTTCCTCGTGTCTCTGAGAAACAGTGGGCGCTCTCATTAGGCACAGGGACGACATCTAGTGATTCATTACCCGCTCCATGCAAAACCCTGCTATTAAAACTCTAAAAGCCATTAGAGAAATCCATAATGAACCCCAGTAGCAGCAGGTGCACGTGGGGGGCTGGCTCTCGGAGATGACACAAACAGCACTGCTACATGACAGTTTGGGACTCTGTTGCCCATTAGCAACACCGCCACGGCCATCACTACCATTCTGCTGCAGTTAATGCTGGGCGGTTTTAAGCGGCACGCCGGCTGGGTTTTACGAGGCAAGTTTTTTTGCTCCAACTCCCTCCATTCAACATGCAGTGCGAGTCAGTAAAGCGCTGGTTGTTGGCTTGGCATGGAGGTGTTAGTCAAACGTGGTGTGACAGTATTGACTGCGGCCTGTTTACTGAAAGGAGTTCAGAACAGGATCAGCTAAACATACATTATGGTAGATCGATACTGGCTGAAGAACTGAGCAATGAGCTTGATATTAGTCTGGCTTCACTACCAGCCCGGCGCTTGGCCACTTAAGACTTCCCTTCCTGCAGCTTTTTCCCATCTCCGCCACACGGGCCAATAACTGCTGGAGGGGAGTTATTCTTCTGGGGTACCACAGATTGATCTGGTGTGAATCTGGTCTGAGGCTAAATAAGCAAACATCTCAAGACCAGTCGTTAAAATTGTTTTTTTTTTAAATCAGCAAATGTAAAACAGAGAGCAGAGGGAAGAGAGAGAGAGAAAATGTGTATTTGGTCTCCTGGGTCTTGGCTCCCCATCATTATAACCTTAGTCATACTTCATACTTCCTTCCCTTTTATCTTTGACACACTCCATCTGTTCCTCATCATGTGAAACCCCAATATAAATACAGTACCAGACCTGTGTAGAGCACAGAGCACTACACAGAGCTGCAGCGCATGTTATTTCTAAAGCGTACTTCTAATAATACATTCTTTTAGAAGGCTTCAAGCCTAAAATGCATTTCAAAGCAAGTACCGAAGATTACAAGGACAAATCAAGGGAAATCAGAAATCCAATGGCGGTTTGGAATCACAGAAAAGGTGCATTCGAGTTAATGCAATACATACCTCCACAAAAATCCACACACAAACTGAATGACAGGCAGACACCACAGGTAACTCCCCAGACTGAAACCATACCATGTAAGAACACAATGGTCATATTGACCTCATGGGAGAGCAGGGTTCAAGACCAACTGACCCCTAAATTCCCCATCAAACACGAAAGCAAAACAAGTGTGTTCATGCAGGGGTCACAGTTTATGCTGAAAACCGCCCTGCCTTTAGCCCACTCAACCTGCAAGGTGTGTGGGTGGATGGAGGACCGACCCGTGGGGAGAGGGACCTCGAAATGAAGTATGTCCTGGGCGGTTGTGATTGCCCCACCGCAGTGTACCTCATCCCTTCTTCCAGGGTATGCAACCATGAAGTCAATCAGCACGACACCAGGACATCAATCACTCAAACTCCCTTTGGGGTGACCTGCTTGCTCCTGGAAAGCATACAGAGTGAGGTGGAGGGGGGGAAAAAAGCAGTATATATTCCAGAAAAGGGGCAATGGGCATGGGGTTGGTTTGTTCCAGCCCATTTCTACCGTATAGGCTGCACAATACAAGTTATCAAGGCGTTGCATTTATCATTTTAGTGTACTTTTTAATCTCATAGCTCCTCATATTGTATTCTTTGATTAAAATGATACATTCTGTCAAGATCCTCGTATCTTCCAATTTCACATTGTGCCAAAGGAGAGAAAATCATTTTTTTCCTTCTCGATTATCTTGCATACAGTTTTGCATCCCCCCCCTCCAAACAAATCTCCTGCTCCAAAAGGCCCTGGCCCCATTAATAATTCCCTCTTTAATCTCCCCCTTCCATCTGATCAGGTCTTTTCTTCACAGCCCCTCTCCATTTCTCACCTGCCCAGAAACTCCATCAACACCTCCTCCTCTCCCTCTGTGCAGGGTTCACCGCTTTTGATGTCCCGTTGTTAGCTTAAAATGAGTTTTAACAACTGTATAATCTGAAATAACATTGCCTTAGCCAATTCCTGGAAGGATAGGAAGAAAATAAGGGGAGACGAAGGAGAAGAAAGAGCATGTTCCAAGCTAATGCATGTTCCCTGGATGTGTAATGTAATAATTTTTGTGAAAAGGAGCAGAGGAGTATAGAGGGGAAGGGTAAAAAAGATGAAATGGATGGATGAGTAGGGGAACAGATGAAGAGAGGGCAGGGTGAGAGGCAGCGAGTGAAAGAGTGAGAAAGGGAAGAGGGGAAAGCAGATGGAGCCAGGAAGAGGTTGGGCTGATTTAATCTATTGGCAGACCCCGTGGTTGCTCTTCTCAGACCACTCTGACAGGCAGAGGGGATTTGGCAGACTGATCAAAATTATAATCTCATACCCTTCTCACATCTCATTGGCAGATGGCATGCATGTGGCCGCTCTCCTGAGTTCCTCCTGCCAACGATGCCATTGAATATGTGATAATAGCCAATGATCTATTGAAGGAAAGTGCTTGAATTGGTCTGACTTTGAGGTCATGGTGCAACTTTATTAATTGCACAGTCTTTGTAGTATGAAAGAACCAACTTTAAATTATTCTATGTATGAATTGTTGATGTACCCGGAGTTTAAATGTATCTCTGTGAGCTTGCATGCTTGGCTGGAAGTTCCTCTGATGTTTAATTCATAATCATTATGCAACTCAGCACTGGACTAGCCTTTGCTCGACCTCAGCAATCTTTGAGGATTTCATTATTAGAGATAGCAATCTCCGATACTGCAGAGGAAAAAAGGACCACACTCTAATTCACTCTACCATGACTCATCATTACACTCTAGAGCCTCAGCAAGTAGCTGCACCACCTCCTTACTGTCCTCATCAGTACTAATTCCCATTTCCTTCTTCCCCTTTACCTAGCATTAAGTAGCCGCCTCTCTTCCCTCTCTCCATGCAAACCCTTGGTATTGGATGTCACTAACAGCACTTACTGGTCCTGCAATACAGCAAAGAAGCCTGAGCAGCCTGGCTGCCAGTCCCTGGTGTGGTCAGAGTAGGAGGCCAATTGTGGCCAAGCCATTGATCGCAAGGAGTAATGGATCTGGCGTAGGCTGATAATGCATGATGTAATTGTCAGAGGAGTTTAATTATATGCTTATTACATGAAGCAATGAGTATTCACGCTCCCTCCCCATTTACTGCACACTCTCTGTGAAGGCCATATGGAAAAAAAGGAGAAAAAAAATCATGCGTGTCATTTAAGAGAAAGATTTAGGGTCTGCATGTACACTTTCCATTTGAGCCATTGAACATACATCAATTCTACAACAACTAACAACAATAATAATACTAACAAGAACAACAATAATAATACTAACAACAACAGCAATAATACTGATAATAATAATAACATTAATAATAATAATAATAATAATGATGGTCATAGCATTGCATATTTGCAATTTTGAGATACCTGATTCTATATACACAGGTATATCAAGTTCACCCACTGACATTGAGGGGAATGTTAGGGTCCCAGTTAATCTCCAGTTTCTATCATGGCACGCAGCCCTTCTATCCCTCCATCCCCTCATCCCTCCAGGCCATGCTGAACCGTAATGGTGGTCTCATCGCATGTCTGAGTGCATACGCTACACTGAGCAATGCTTTTCAATTACCTGCGCCGGAGCCCTAGACGAAAATACATAGCACATATTTCTGAGGCAAAATGCTTAGGTCAGACGCACAGAGAAATAAAATATACCTTATGTCATTTAATTTGACAGTTGTCCTTTCCCAGCTATTGAATAGAGGTCGTCACATGTGCAGCTGTCGCAGCGTCGCTGTGTACGGCGCACATGGATGTGTGCATTAAATGCAGATGTGTTTATGAATCAGGCCATTCATGCTGAGATTTAGTTTTGAATCCAGACACAATATCTCAGCTACATTATTCACCTCAGCAGGGGAAAAAAACAACATTGCTCTTATCACCTCATCATCACCTGTGTGAGAAAACCACAGGGTTTAGGTCTCTGCATCCTCTAAGTGACGATTGCTGCCTTATCATCAAAAATCTGAATGTTTTCAACTCTCTGACCCTGTCGGTGCATATTATCAGTGATATAGAGAATACAGAGGAACTGAATGCTACTGGTGGTTAATTGATGACATGACTTTAGAGGCTACTAAAGCTCTTTCCAGACATGGGATACGTAATATTGCTGGTTTCATCACTCTGTTAAAGTGATGGCATTCTGTCATTCAGACGTAGGTAACCTTTATGTTAATGTTCCTCATGGCTCCATAAGATGTACAGTGATGGAGAGCCACGCAATACTTATCATTTATGCAAGATTGGACAGTTCATCAAGTGATGTCTAATGCATTATAATGCAAACACAAACAGAAGACTAAATCTAAACTAAGCAAAACTTATCAAACTGCCCACATAACTAATATCCTAGTTTATTTATGTTTTCCTAATCACTGAAAATTCTGTCCATGTGAGACGATAATCTCACTACAACTAACAGTAAAATAAAAATATCCCAACAGCTGTAATGGAGCTAAGGACTCAACCTGTTGAGATTTTGACTTTCTGTCAGTGGTGTTTTTGGATCAATATTGGTGCTGAAATGTGGAAAAAACCACTTGAGGTACCGTTGTTTATTCTTGCCTATGTTAATACAACAGCATGCAGTTCAGACTTGCGCCATATTGAAAGTGATGCAAATATATGACCTAGTAAGATCATCGAGACTTTTATGCAAAAGTGACTAGATTAATGGTCAGAATAATGGAAAGATGTGCATGTCTGGGTATTAAGATACTCAAGAGGTGCTAACTAACTTGCCAGACAGAAATAAATTAAAAACTTAACATTTAGGACAGATTCATAGCAGGAAGGAGAAAGATAGCCAAGCATATGTGGCAACAGACTAAATGAATGAAATATAAAATAAAACAATACCAGAAGTCAAAGCACAACAATAATTTTCCAAAGTGCCAGGCTAATTGTGCAACATGCGAGCTGAACAGCAAATCCCCATAGGCCACATTTAGAAAAACCCCTCATTGGACGACAGCTTACTCTACCGTTTATGGCCTCATCTGAATCTTCCCCTGATGATTCATAAAGTGTGAGACAGAAATGTGTCAGCACTGCACTAAGTCATGCCCAGCGATGCCCAGGCTGGTTTTACCTGGGGTTCAGATTGCTGGAAAAAAAATCCCATTAATCAGGGTTTTTTTAGGGGGGAAATGAAGAAGGGAGTGAGAGGGAGGACAAGTAGGGGAGGGGCTGGAAATCTCCTGGTGTCCGCCCATGTCGGAGGCAGCATTAATGAGCTTCAAGTAGGGAACAGAGGCTGAGGTCGGGTCTGTAATGGTGTCCGCCTGGAATAGACGGGGCTGTGTGTGTGAGTGTGTGTTAGTAAGAAGAAAAGGGAGGGAGAGAGAGAGAGAGTTGGAATACATGGGGTTGTTTGTAAGGGGTGAAACAGGACACCTCTGATCACTGCCTCTGACTGCTACAGTTCGCTCAATGCATCTGCCTCCACACACAACATCCAGCTGGGTTGGCGTTGCTGTTTATGAAGTTGGCAGACACCCAGCTATGCAGCTATGCATTTTCTGTGTTTCTGATATGGAATCACCGGGGCTCTGACAAAAATACACATCCGCCTGATTGCACATACAAACTTTGGAAAACACAGATAGACAACACACTGAGTCACTTGAACCGAAACATAACATCTAGTCGCCTTGTGAACATTAGTTTGGAGGTTACACTCTAGCCCTATTTGCAGCATTTGGCAATTAGGTGGAAATGCTCAGATCAAATATGGAACAACAAACACTAGCAGTTATCTTTTTATAATCTCATGTATGGAAATGAGTGTTTGATTTTCTCCTCATGCAAATGAGATTTTCAATTAACTAAAAAAAAATCTAGGGCTTGGCAGAGCGTTGCGCGCTTGTCTATTGTGTCCTCCCCACACAGAAATAAATTATGAATACCTAAATAGCATTTCACATTTGAGATAATTATAGTGCTAGGAGAGAGAGGGAGAGAGGGAGAGAAAGAGAGCATCTTTTAACATGCAAATAAAATACACCACTTTGTTTTCTCTTGCAAAGATCAATCATAATTGGGCAGGTACACACACTCACAAGGGTAATTTGATGACCCATTTTATTTTTGGATCACGCACCCCAAATCTCTGTGCTCCTCTCCCATGTGTACTGCTCTGTGTGCTCTGCATTCACTGACTTCAGTAAAAAGAATAAAAAGTCTGATTATCAAAGGCTCTCTGTGCTGACAGCACAGCACAGCACCGCACATTTCATTTTATTTTCCTGTTCCCTATTTCAATAAGATATTCCCAACTTTTTTTCCACCTCTGTCTTATTTTAAATAGAATAGTGTGTCGATTCACATTTCAGTCTCTCCAGCTCTATTTGGAGGTCTACACGCTTTACAAATGGCGGAATAGTAATTGAATGGAGTTGCACTCTGATCTCTAGTCATTCTGAAATCCTTATCACAGTGTCTGAGTTCAAAAGATAAGAGGTTGGGCTGAGGAGCAGCTCCTTATGCACCACTAATGAATGTTGCGACAGCGGATTGTTGAATGAGGCACCAGACAGGTCATTAACAATTAATTGTGTACACATGCAGAGAACAAATGTACAGTGCATTATATAAATACACAAAGAATACCCTCACATGAGGTCTCACTCACCACAACCCCACCAACACACACATGTTCCAAGATTGTCAAGCCAATTAGGCTGTACACGGGTTGACATAAACATATAGAGGCTTTGCTCTGTCCTCCCTCAGGGCTGGTGGGTTGTCAGTTTGGCCCAGCCTTGTGCAAGTTGCCTCCCTTGCCTTCTGCACACTCCCTGTGGGCTTTGCGAGCATTACAGAGTTGCTCTCTCTAATGCAATCTTGAGGTCAACACTCTCAAAAAGACAAATATGGGAGGAGGTCATTCAAAGTCATGTGTGGGAAGAGATTCAAGGCACTACAATGACCAAAAGATTGCAAAGAGGTCAAGGCTGAAACATACAATATGTCACCTTAGTGTACAGTGTTCGCCTGTCAACACGTTTTCACACACTTGCGCGCACATCTTGTACATGGCAAGAAAAGTTTAGGATTTATGCGTCTCTGCGGTTTTAAAAGCGCTAAAAGCAAAATCACTTGACGGAACAAGTGCTGAAGTCAGACTCAGTGATGTAGCACTAGTGCAGTTGTTCACTGACCACTTCAGTAGGTCAAACACTTAGAGATATGAGTGTATGTGTGTATACACGGCGCACTGCAAAACAAGGGTGGTGAGATTGATGTGAACACCTTTGAGAGCTGCTGGATGTGTTTACCAGTGGATTTCCACTGTACCAGGGGCTAATTCTGCAGGCCTTTACACACTCACAAGTATCAATCTTCTCTGACCTGGCCTATAGCTGTGTCCTCCCAAAGGAGTAACTCTCCTTCTTCCTCCCTCTCTTTTTCCAAATCACTCCCTCTCCTTCCCCTTATCCTTTCCTCTCACTGCCTCCCTTTATTTCCCCTCCTTCTCTCTTTTCTCATTTCCTTTGACTCGCTCTCCTTTCCTCGTCTCCCACCCTCCCTCTTTTCCCTCCGTCTCTCTTCCTCTATCTGACCTCATCCCTCCACTAAATCTCTCTCCTGTCAAGTGAAGCACCAGGAACGCGGAAGTTGTGAACTTGTGAGGAGTGAGATCAATAAAGCAAGGACAGGCTGAACGATCCACCTAGAGACAATGCGTTTTGTGCAGAGGATGGGCACCGCGGGCCATAAATCCTGCCATCCGGGCCGTCTGCTGGGCAAAGAGCGCCGGTCGTCATCATCGTCCTCGTCATGTGGAGGGAGCAAAGGAGTCACTGTAAACAGTTACGTCAGTCGTCCCATCACTGCCAGCAGAGCAGATAAATCCATATTAGCAGGGGGTGATGAAAGAGACTTTGATGCATGTTCATAACCGAGTCGCGTCAATGAAATATGAGGGGGCTGTGTCATATATGTCATGACAACATACTGTGGATGGGTTTTCATATGAGGGAGGCACATATACTGGCTGGGATGAGCTTACCATAAGCTGCTGATGATAAGTGTGATTGGCGACTGAGCCGGAGCGTAATCGGCAACCTCCGAGAACTTGAACACATCTTTGACCTTTTATATGACTCTCTGTAATGATCCATGTTATTGTGGATGCATGCTGATCTACCGACAGATGACAGATATGTAAATCAAAACCACAATATACACAAACACACACACACACATTGACTTAAATGTGGCTTTAAAAAAATTCAATAACACTAACCGGGCCAACTTTATTTTTTGGGAAGAGGGGAGTGCGTGTGTTTAATGTGTATGTGTGGGTTAAGAGAACCCACACAAAATATTTTGTTTATATTCCATACATAAATAGTAGGCTGTTTGGTCCCGTCCCAGCAGTCTTCATATTTCCTGGTGACATTATCAGCTGTCTCCATCGTGTGCAGAGCGGGAAATAAATTGCATTTTTGCCGTTGGTTCTGTGGCTGCAGACGGCAGGAGGAGCATTATAATATAAAACATGAATAAACAAAATCACTCATGAGCAAATGTGCAGGAGCATGGGGAGGTAATCTCCTTTAGGCATGGTCCTTGAAATTAACTCAAAGAATCTGCACATGAAACGTGTTAAGAAGATTAATCAAATATTTCTCCTCCCCTCTACACCCCTCCGCTACCCCCAAACTCCTGCTTCCATTCAAAGTTTTTTTTTTTCTCTTTTTCCCTTCTCTCTCTCTCTTTTTTTTTATTCAAACATTATGGTAATTACTTATTATTTTGCTTACTTGAGGAAGATTGCTTGGCCACAGGTGAATCGGAGTGAGGCAAAGGATAACGCTATATGTGTGAAATTGTCATATCATCTATTTTCTAATGTGGCTTAGGCCCGGGCATGAGTGTGCCAAATGTGAGGGATGTGCATGGCGGAGAAAGCGCTGCATAGTGTGCACAGGGGCAGTGGGCTTGAATAAGCCAGAGAGTAAGTGAACTAGGCAGATAATACTTTTAAACTTTGAAAACTGTAATTGGAAAAACTTGAAAAAGCACACAGAAGAGAGGGCAAGCAGTGGGTCAAAGAATATTGGTTGACTTTCACCGCAGACGCTCAGGACTCTGTATTAGAAGGTTCCTGTTGATGTACAGCAGAGGGAATAAGCCTTTTTTTTTTCTCTCCGCGTCTTAGCCCTTTCAGTTCTCAGAAAGTACAGTATACTGTTGCTGCATATAATTCTATATACGTAAGTGAAAAAAAAGTGATTTAAATCACAAAGCAAAGCCTCTGGATCAACCATGCTGGGCATAGCATCATGCATCTGTGTCCCAGTGGTGAAATTTGCTGGATAAACATCATTCCCTGTTTCTTGCTCCTCCTTGCTGTCGTACATCAATTACAGGACATGAAGCGAGCTTTGTTGAGCAGTTAAAGAATACAGGATCAGATGCCCCTCATGTCCTTTATCAAAAATGGCTGTCAGACATAAGCACAGGTAAATCACTCATCTGTCCATGTAATCATGCAAATTTGTATTATCCTTCATGTCCCGCACACCTCTTGTCACTCATTTATGCATGTTTTCTCCGTACATCATCGCCCACATGATGTTCGACAAACGTTTAAAATTTGCATTGCATGTTTTTTGACTATGGTGTTATTGCTAAAGAATCAGCAGATAAGTGCTCTGTAAACTCTTTCTGAAAAAATCCCGGCTATAAATAAAAAGTATAAAAAAAATCCATCTAGACAGACCAGCCACTGTGACAAAACAAGACTCCGTGGCCTTCAGTTTCGTATACAATCTAGGCAGAGTGACAGAATTTTGAGAGGCAAAGTCACACTCAGACCTTGGAATACGTTATGCTATGGTTTCAGCGGAGAGTATGGATATTGGTATGGATATAG
>OMNN01026240.1:0-10261 GCA_900302755.1 Chromis chromis
GACCAGAGGATCTCTCAGGGTGTCCTATGGGGTCTGGCACCAGGACCAGGGCAGTGGATCCTTTGGGTACTCTGGCTTGTGCAGTGGGGCCTCTGTCAATCCAACTTGTTCCACTGCATCCTGTTGATGCTTGATGAGAATGGGGTCTAGGAAGTTTGGAGGTCAAATCAACATCTTGGGCCATTGTCATGTTCCTCAAGATGTTCCTGATTGGTTGATGTTGTTGCCATGTGGTGGGGTGCATTTTCCTGCAGGGGTAGGCCAGTGACATTTGGGATTTCCATTTGCATGAGGGAGTGTGCTTGTTCTGGGACAATGTTTATCTGGGTGTCTAAGTCTCATCAACACGGATGTTAAAATCCAAGGTTTTCCAGCAGAACACCACATAGTACCAATATGATCAATGTTATTCACTTCACTTGTCAGCGGTCGTAATGTTGTGGCTGATCGGTGTATATCGACATAGAATATCGATGCAGGTGGCAACAACAGCAAAAAACACCTTGTGTCTATCTCAGAAAAGTCAGAAGCTTTGACGAAATTGGAGTTATTTAAGCTCCAGGAAGGAGAAGTTGATGCATTTTTGTGGAAATAATTAGCAAATAAATATAATATGTTAAAGATACTGGTGCCTTCACTGTATGGACATGCACTCTACCTCTCTAATAACAGTCTGATAGCTAGAAAAACTTCTTTTAGTCTGATCAGTAACTCAAGCTCAAGTTGTTTCACTAATTTTCATGTTTATTTTTAGCTTTTGTCTTTCAGATTAAAAGCAACTTGTCTTAAATCAAACCAGTCGAGCGAACCTCCAGCTTAAAGCTTGATGAAAAAAACAAAGCGAACATGTTAAGCAGCAGTGACAGAGTAATGAAAATATACCTTTAAATGACACCACCCAAATCGACTCAGATTTTAAGAATCAAACATCTTTGATCATAAATAAAGGAGTTGAATTCACTTTAAAGTACACAGCTGCCGGTTTCAGAGCCACTCACTAACACTTGCTGTGCGTCACCTTCTAGACGCATCGAAATAAGCAGGTAATATCTAGTGGCTTTTTATAGGCACATTACTGTAATAATTCTGGGCTGCCGTTTGTTGTCGAGTGTTGTTCTGCTCATATTACTCCCTGCTCCAATTTGACAAAGCCACTTAGGCTCCTCCATGTTCGCAGTCATTTCCACTTGGACTGGAGTGGATTTAAAGCCACTGGAAATTAAGTGTGTTAGGTGACATCATCGTGCTGCTTCTGTGTGTGTGTGTCGTTGCTGCTGATGTGCCATTTTTGCGTTGTGTGAAATCTTGTGGTGAGCACATGTGTGTGTGTGAATACGACACGGTGAGGCCTACGGATTTTTATTGAGCGCGGCCTCTTTAGGTGTGTAAATTCAGCGGCCGACTCCATGACATCATGACGGATGAGTTAATCATATCAAAGTTTCATTGGATGAGTCACATGGGCGCTAAAACCTGCTGGGATTCCCACTCTGGCGCAGTGATGCTAGATTTGGTCTGGATTTATTAAAAACACTCACTGCAAAGACAAGGTACACAAGTATAAGATAAACTGCTGGGGTCTTAGCTTAGGCTACATAAAATGGCAATTTTGTGTCATAATTTCACATTTTTCTGATCAAGATGTTTAACTCGTGTACTTTTCAGACATTGCACATGAAGCTAGCAGCCTTGCAAAGTGTGAGATGTAAAGTGACCTCTCCTCCTCAGTGGCTGCTGTCAGATTGCCGTCGGTCTCCAAACGCATTATTTTATGCAGCCGCCATGAGACCAATTCGCTCTTAATTGGAAAGTGAATGTATTGCAGTGCCATTACATCATATCACAATAGCGGGGTTATTGCTGGTCTGCATTAACGTAGCTGAACCTCTTGTATATCTGATATCGAGACTCAGTTTTAGGGTAATTTAATTTAAATCTCAACTACAGAGCAATTCAGACCTCATCAAATAGATATTAAACACATGCTTGCTTTTTTTTTTCAATTTCACACTGTTTTAATTTGCTGGTGATGCTGCTTCGACACTTCCTCCACATTTGCCTTATAAATGCAAGATAGCATATTTCAAGAACCTTATTATGTAACAATGTTTAATGTCATAATTAACACCCTCCTCCTACTGCTCTACTCAGGAATTAACTCCACCTGTCTGTCTACCGAATACAACAAAAGTGAGTAGACCCCTCTACCCAGCAGGTGTTCCATTGGGTTCAAGTGAGGCGACATACTTTACAAACTCTTCTGATGTGTTGTGCTTTGGATTGTTATGCTGGAATATTTGTCTTCTTCAACCTCCTGCAGACTGGGAGTCATCCTGTCAACCAGTATTTTGGTATTTTCGTTTAAATATCATCTCCCCACCATCTTTTCTGCACTCCATATCATCAGACTCCCACCTCCGTGCTTCACTGTCAGGACTATGCATTCACTCTGGTTGCCCTGGTCAGGTTTACACAAAACATGCAGGACCTCTTCGAAGCCAAACTAATGTATCCTGGTTTCATCTGACCAAATAATGTTCTCCTAACGTTTTTCAGGATTATTTTCATGTTCTTGAACAAACTTGTGCCAAACAACAAGCAAGGGTTTCTGTCTTGGATGCCATCGACAGTTTGATGTTGTGCAATGTGTGCATAGAATCATAGAAACTCTGATTTCCTTTATGTCTGATGCAAGTGTTTGTCTGTTTTTTAGAGTTATATTGTGCAAGTAGAGCACTGTCTGTGGTGTCATTTAAGTAGAACGACTGCTGTAGCCCTGATTAGTGGTACTAAAACTCGCTCTATAGCTCCAGATTGCTGCTGCAAGTGTGTTTCTACTGATTTTTAGTTGGTCTGCGATCTTTCTGTATCCCTTGACATCTTTTTTAAAGTCTCACAGTCATATTCTTTAGTTCCTCTGGCTGTAGTTACACAGCCCTTAGTTCCAAACCTGAGAAAGTTCTGGTGTTCACAGGTCATTTTAGAGTCGTGTTCAAGCATTTAGGCTAACTGGAAATCACATGTGGACTCAACATGTTTTCTAACTTGTATGTCAGGGAGCTGTCTGTATTGTCAAGTATTTGGTTTGAATTCTTCATAAGAGGAAATAATAATCAACTTAGAAATGGCACTCTCACTTCTACATACTGTGTACATGTCAGTTCATGTACTTTCTGTTACTGGGAAACATCTGAAAGAAGTTTTTTGATTTCTGTTAAAGTGATACAGAAACTGAGAGCAGCAAAAACATTTTATTAAAGAAGAGTTTATAAGTAAACTTCACTGTGCTATCAAGAGGCTCCTCTGATTATAGCAGTAGTACAATATTCCACTGTTTGTAATGTTTGTGCTGTGGCGGCGTATATCTTCATATCCTCTCCATGGTAGCACCAATACAAATACAGTAATCCAGATACCAATTCTTGGACCAACTGCTGGGCCTGAGGAGATGGAAGAAGCCAGCATCCATCTCATATCCACACCACATCCAGAGGAATTCATATTTCCACTTGGCATGAAATCCACCTCTGTAAACATCGAACATATTTACTGCATTCGCCTCCGTTGAGATCTGATTTATTTCACTCACAGATTGTCACAAAGTCACTTCCTCTCATCTTATGTGTTTTAAATCTGACAATAGACGGAGAACAGGTCTCGCCTGCTTCCACCTGACGATCCAATTTTGCATGAAGGCGGATATTCTTACTCTTATTTGTTTGTCAGCAAGATATCTCAAACAAGTATGAATATATTTCCATTAGGTTCTGTGGTGAAATTTATGCTTTATGCTAAAAACACTATTTATCAGATTTTGAGAGGAGACTAGATTTATGATTTAAAAATCCCACGGTGATGGTTTTAGATTAAGTCAACTTGAAAGTTTGTGTGCAGCAAGTTATTGTTTAGTTCAAGATTGTTCCTGAGATTTTCCAAATGTATGTCACAATCCAATTCACCAGCCATCTTTTGGGTTTGAATGTGCTCCATGTTTGTGTATAGCTCCCATAAACTGCTTTTTTTTTGTGTATAATTTCTGAGCAGATTTATGAGTCATGTCAGAGAAACAGTTAAACAAACAAACTTATTTTTTCTGTGTATTTTTAAGGATTTACACCGATCAGCCACAACATTGAAACCGATGACTGGTTAAGTGAATGCCGCTGATCATCTCGTTACAGTGCAATGTTCTGGTGGGAAACCTTAGGTGCTGGATGTTTCTTTGACATGTACAAGGACAATACACCTTACCAATCTACAAAAAATCGTCAGGACCAACTTGAGGAACACGACCAAGAGCCTAAGATGATAACCCAACCTCCGAACTCACAAGATCCCAACCTGATGGAGCATCGATGGGATGCGCCATAACAAGTTTGCTCTACAGAGTCCTCATCCAGCAACCCACTACCTAAAGAATCTGCTGCCAACGTATCTTAATCCAAACTATTTTCTAAAGCCTAACCACATAGTTTTGGCACCTTGTAGCAACCAATAACATAATAACGGCCAATAACGTAATAACATTTTGCCAATAATGTAATAAGTTATTACGTTAATGGCTTAAAACCTTTGAAAATGTAATAACTGTAGCCGATAATGTACTAATACATCAATAGGACTGCATTACTTAGAAATAAAAACATTTTTCTTTGCAGTTTTTTGTGCAGTTTGCTCATCAAAAATAGGTCTAGGATGGCATAGTGGTCATATTCATTCATCAAGGATACGTCCCATGTAGCTCTCACTCTCCTTAATTATGGCTGTAAGAGCCAATCCTAGAATTATTTGTTGTACAAAGTCTTTATTTAGAATGTTGTTTTTTGCTTAGATATGTAAATTCATCATTTCATGTCAGTGTCTCTGTTGGATGTTGCATTGTCAAATGAATTTACCACTTTTTTTTTCTTGGAAAGCATTTCATAAACATTTTTCAAACATTTCTCAAGGAGAAACAATTCAGTCCTCACTTATAACTTTATTTAAATAACTGGACTGGCTCTATAATGGCACTTAACTCCAATATACTACAAGAGTATTATGTACGTTATTGGCTCAAAAACTTTATTACGTTATTGGCTTTATTACATTTAAAATGGCCAAAATTATTATGTAATTGGTGGCTACACACCTAAACTGAACCAAACAGCAGACCTACAATAGAACAAGTAGCATATCTTTACATTTTTACATGCTGTAGTGCCATTTTTTAAATCAAAATACATATACAATCAGACAACTATATACAGAAAGAACCAATTTGCAGAAACACAATATGTACATCAAAGTAAACTATATGTATATACGTCAATGGTGCAATCGAACATTACACTTCAATAGCAGCAGTGGAGCTGTGATATGGCTTGTGACAAAATACTGTCCACAATAACACACAGAGGCACAAGTTTTTCCATATATATGTGTGTGTGTGTGAGAGAGAGTGTAGGGAGTGTGTGGTGAGCGTCTGGAACCACGTGATAGTTCATCCTCACAATGTGATGATGAAGGAAGGACACCCGCGGTCTAGATTATAATGTTTTTGTTGTGTGCTCTTTATACTGGATTTCTGCAAACACATTAGTGGAAGGAAACAGCGCTCTGGGACACGTTGGATGCGTCATATGAAAATGTAACTCCTCGGGTTTTATATGCAAAAAGAATTATTGCTCTATCTTATTTGGTTGCAATTCTACCGCATTGAACAATAGGTACGCACATGGGATCGCGGTCGCTCCCGTCGGTCTTAAAGAGCTACAAACCAAAAGTGAACAAAAAGTGAAAATAAAACTTCTACCTCCATCCTCCCATCCTATGTCTCTATGTGGTACGATATAACAGTCGAACCTTTTGGAGAGAAAAAAAATTTAGAAATAAAATGATGTTTCTGTTAAAACATGAATGAGAATGCAATTCAGTTGTATGGGAATGTCCCATTGCCAGACACCACAACACACCTCCAGAAGTCCCCTGTTTTTGCTCTGATGATTCACTTTGGCAACATTATACACAATATTAGGTGGGTGGTTTTAATGTTGTGGCTCGGGTGTGTATACTGTACAGCAGCTTGGAGTTCAATTGCCGAAACACTAAACAAGTCAATTGCATATATATAATGGATCTGGCATACCACAGCACATCTCAACCCCTGGGTTTGAGCGCATAAACAAACCCTTCACAATTTACACTCAGCAATGCCCTGACCCTGCATTACTTACTCTATCCAGCCAGCATCTGCTGCCCGGTGAGTCAGCTTCCTATCAGCCGCTGCGGCCCGACTCACTCTGGCATCCAGGAAAGAGTGTTAGGCAGAGATCCCCCCCTAAGCTTAGCAAGAACTGCTGATCTCATCCAGCTATGCTTTCGTTTCCAGTAACAGTCGAGATAGTGTGTTTCAGTTTCTCTGGTTGACTGCGGGAGCTGTGTGTGTGTGTCTGTGTGTGCACTTTCCCTGTGAAAACCATCTGCTCTGAGGGTGGGAGGGAAGAGGAGATAAACTTCCACAGAAGTTTTGCTGAAAGTATAACTGTTTGTGTCATAACTTGTTTTACAGTTTGGCTGTTTTCAAATAATTGTATTTTTTTTTCTTTTTTAAACACTGAATGGAGCATAGCCTTGCAAAGCTGATTGAAAAGGCACATGCTTTGTAAACGGTTGAAAAGACACACAGTACTCTACAGCTTCCAGTCATATAAATGCAATAAGAGATTAATCAGCGAGGTGGGAGGCGACAGAAGCTTTCATAAAAGGGTCTGCATAGACATGTTGTACAAAAAAAAAGAGAAATAAATGAGTTCAAATCATAAACGAGAAAAAGCAGATCATCAAAGCTTGAAGGGGCTCTGAAGGTAATTTGACCTACACATGTTTACATACAGGATTTAGTTCCATAAATGAGCTCTGCACAAGTCCATTTTTAGACACAGCACTGTATGTCCTCAGAGCCTTTAACACCCCAAATAGGAATTGTTTACAGGAGCCCTGCAGTCCTGATGATAGATCCTATGCAGACGTACGTTGAGCTGCTACTGCATTAGGAAGAAACAACCTAAACAGCAGCAAACACATTTGTTCAAAGCGGCAAATAGCTAAAAAAGCAACGACCCTGCAAGCTTACATACGCTCATTTAGTTTCTTGTGGACATGTTAGACTCTAATGTCAGCACAGCAAACTATTACAATGGCTGAATTTAAATTGTCAAATTACAAAGTCTCTGCTTATTATGTAGAAGCTTGTTTGACAGTAAAACTATTTTCATGCTGAACTGTGGACATGTGAGGTACATGTTGGCAATGATGCCCTGATAATCACTGACTGAACAGAGTATCAGCTATGCTCAGGGATAACATTTCAATTAGGAAACAAACATAAAGGCAATTTTTTATATTCTAGCAGGACTAGCTGGTGCACTTACTACAAAAAATGAATACAAATCCATGTAACAGTCTGTGTTGGTGGTTAAGTGATGCAGCCCCGTCTCCCCAAAATTGCTTTTCTCAATAACTAAACCACATTTTCAATTATGTTTTTCTTCGTCAGATACCATCAGTTTGTGACATATCACAACATTTCAAATCAGCATCTCTTTCCCATTTTGTTTTATTGCTTATAAACTGTGGCCCCTTTTCAACCAATCAGTCATATTGGGCAGGACTCTATGCTGTTGTATTTTAAGCCAATCTGTGCTATTTTCTGAAATCTAACCACACAGTTGTGGTGTCTGACCTGACCTAAACAGCAACTGAGAACCAAAAGTAAAAGAAAAAGTAAGAACGAAACTCAAGTCTAAGAATAAAGCAAACCTGCTGAAAGTCCCGTTGCTGACTAATGCCTCCATCCTCCCATCCTCCTTCTTTCTGAGTACTTTGTGGCTTTTTTAAACTTTTCCTACTATGTCACAGTTGAACTTTTTGGGAACAAATTTCTTTGAAAAATGAAATTATGTTTACTCAATTCAAAACTTGAATGAAAAACCAGTTTAGTTGTATGGGAGCGAGACAGAGTTGAGTGATGAGAGAAGCTAAAACCTGTTGGTTGGTAAACTAGGAAGGCAATAACTACAGTGCTATGAAAAAGTGTTTGCCCCCTACAGAAGTCTTCTATTTTTGCATATTTGTCACATATAAATGTTTCAGATCATTAAGCTAATTTTATTGTAAGACAAAGATAATCCAAGAAAATATCTGTGAAAATGTTTCCTTATGTGAAAAAGTAATTGCCCCCTTTTTTAATCTAAACATCTCTAAATAAAACCTGTCTGGTATTGTGAAGTAGCTAAAGGGTCTCAAAAAGCAACACACGATGTCACGTTCTAAAGAGATTCAAGAACCAATGAGAAACAACGCCATAGACAATTTATCTAGGAAGGTTACAAAGCCATTGCTAAGGCTCTCGGACTCCAGCAAACCACAGTGAGAGATATTTCCCACAAATGGAGAAAACATGGAACAGTGGTGAACCTTCCTTCCCACGAGTGGCCGGCCTACCAACATTTCTCCAAGAGCGCGTCAATATCTAATCCAGGAGTCACAAAAGAACCCAGACAGACATCAAAAGATCTGCAGACCTCACTGGCCTCAGTTAAGGTCCGTCTACATGATGACATGATGGTTGGTAAATTCATGTCAGTTATTTCAAAGCAGGCAATGCAATGAATTTTAAGTCATTTATTTATCCACCTACTTGCATTTTTATATTATTAAAAGGCTATAAAAGCTTTTATTATCCCATTATTCCAACAAATTCATACATTAGCCCAGCATTATATGTCGGCAATTCAAACAGGACACAACTCAGGTCTTGCATAATATGCGTCAGATTTTTATTGTTTTTTAAATATGTTCCTATGATGCATTTTCTGATTGTAAGAAAGTCTATATGACATAAAAAAAACAAGAAACAATTGGTTACATTTTCACCTTCAACAGCCAGTTTCTCAGTTGGGTGCTGCCTTAATCTGTCAGGGTGACTTCACTGATTGTATCTACATTAAAAATATCTATTTTATTTTATTTCATGCTGATATCTCGCTATGCATTCCTCTGCCAAACTCAAATCCAGACTCTAATTCAAACCTGCCTTGGGAGGAACAGATTGCAAAGCATCCTAGCTGTTGTAAGGATGCCCCCCCTTCGGAGCATTAGGGACATTCAGCCATATTTCTCTGGTCGTAGATTACACATTTCAAAAATAATTGCACCTTTCCGCTGCATAGATGGCCTAGTTTTATGACATGGATTTCCCCCTTCAAGCATTTCAAGCTCCTCACTGTGTTTCTCCACATGTTCTGGACTCAGGCTTTGAATATTTATCAAGTAACCAGTTATTTTCTAACACAGGTGGTCTCTTGTAGTCAATTTCATATCTGTCATCTCAAAACTGAACAGAACTTTGAGCTCCTGAATCCCGAATGCCCAAAATATAACTTTCCCACTCTTGTATCCAATATTCACCACAACCCAAGACACAGATTAAAATGAGGTGAAATGAACCAGAGCAGGTAAGATGGAAAACAGTATTTATTTGATCATTTTCTATCCCAAACCTCATTTTGACTGCCGGATAAGTAGAAGAAGTTTGAAAGTTGCAGCTGAAATTCCACATATTATATGCTTTAAGTCACATAATAGAATAGAAAATACAGAAAATAGAAAGATACAAGACAAGCAAAGTGTACAAAAAGCGAAAAAGAGATTTTATTATTTGGCTGACAGTTTTATCTAAAGCAAAAGGATGATAAATTGAGGTACAATCGAAGCCAAAATGAGAATAAGATCCACCTGCACCAGGTATCCCAGCAGGCTACAGGTGCATGATGCAAAACAGTCAGTGCATAATGAATGAGAGGAAGATTGGCAAAGATGTACAAGATGACCTACGAGAGTAAACTAAATGGAAAGGTATGTGACAAAACAAGAAGTCACTAAAAAAAAGTTGTGTTACCAGTGGAGTGAAATCATCTTTTTCTTGTCCTCACTCCAACCCAGCTGCTCGAGAAGTTTCATCACGCTGCCATTAAGCTGTGCAGCTCCTTACAAACTCCCAGCACTCCACAGCGATGTAAAACACCAGAGGCACAGTGACTCTGGGTCACCGAGTCTCTCTCCAAGTACTGCACAGTTACTGTAAGCATGGCTAAATCCCTACCAGAGATACCAACAGCGAGTCCCCCCTCTGCGGGAGCAATTCCCCAAAGCCTCGTCCTGCTCGCCGTGGGCCTCAGACATGTGTAATTAGGTATAAAATACAGCTGTGTGGACGGTG
>OMNN01026254.1:0-14153 GCA_900302755.1 Chromis chromis
AGAGTTAGTATATATTTAACAAAATGCACTTTTGAGAAGAAAATTATCCATTTGGCCAATTGTGTTTTGTAGGTGTGACTGTGCTAAGAGTTTAGAAAAAGTATCTGAAGTATGGGTGAGCTCTTGTTAGCGATTGAAAAAAACTGTAATCACAAATACGTAAATGCATACAAAACTCATAAAACATACGTGGCGACTACAGACCACACCCTGCTAGCAATCGTGACTTCTGCTCGCACGTGCATGCTCATTTACATTCGATAAAACTAGCATTTACCTCGCTCAAAATACAACACAAACGCATTTCTCATACTCTGAACATGTTAGCACTGTATCACAATCATATTACTTTTGTCAAAACCCAACAAACCTGAAAATGGGGAGAAATAATCACAGCCGTGATTTAATGTATGTTTCCTTAACCAGGGCCCATATTCACAAAGAATCTTAAGGCTAAAAGTAGCTCTTAGTGACGTCACTTCCGCCGATTTTAAGATTTTACTTAGAATTTTCCCTTGGTAAGATAAAAGCTATTCACAAAGCGAGAGAGCTCCTAAGGTGAAAAAATGTTAGGAGTAGTGAGGAGGACTTTTAAGAAGCCTAAGAGTGACTTAAACAGACAAGATGACGGAAAGACCAAGAGGAAGGAGAGATATTCTCCGTACATAAAATGACATTGATTTAATAACACGCTACCGGCTCGATCGTGCAGAGATAATGTTTGTGGTGGACCTCATCGGGGGTGAGCTGACTTGTCCCACCCAGCGAAGTAACGCAATAATGTCTGAGACGAAAGTTGTCACAACATTGCGATAAAATGCACCAGTGTAGCAGTGATGACTTGGGTCTGTCACAGCCCTCTGTCAGCAGAGTGACCAGTCAGACCATTATGGCGCTTTCACAGCCTCGTATCGCTGCTGATTTGTTCGCTTTGTGCTGGATACTCAATCTCCGCTCTCGCTTGGGAGTGCAACTGTACCAGCGCTTCTCAGCGTTTCTCTTCTCGTTGTTTTAGTCATTCTGCCAAATCAAACCGCTTTTTATAAGGAAGCCAGCATCACAGTACTGGCTGACAGCTGAGTCTGCGTCCACCATTAATATCAAATAGTAGTAAAGTTACCAGCATGGACAGTAAACATAACCATAAGCAGATCGATATAATCTGCATGTGGATGAGGGACGTTCAAACAGTTTGAAGCTGTGTCACAATTAATTTAATTTGGCTGAGTTTCATCATCATGACATAAAATTAATGTCACGATTACACATTTCTTAATACAGTCCAACTTATGATGGTTGATTTTACTGTTCATTCATTCCTAGGAGTCCTTTCCCATTTTTGTAACAACCAATCACAGCTCTTAGAAGACTGCGTCATACCTAGCAACGCGGTCAACCACACCTCCTCACTAAGATAAAAGTTTCTTGCTCAGAGTTGCTCTCAGGAGCTTCCTGAATCACTCTTAAGCTAAGACTCCTTGCTAGGAATTTTTAGGCTAAGTTAAGAGCTCTCTTAGAGGACTCTAAGATTCTTTGTGAATACGGGCCCTGATACTTAGACAGATACTTAGTCTGATTTAAAGCAGAAAAGGCCCACAGTCACTTGAGACATATTGTGTTTATTTCTATTTTACCAATACCACATTTTTTTCCCCTAACGTTAACCAAAGAGCTTTTGTTGACTGAAACTAAGCACAGACAAGACTTTGCATGTAAACGCTGATCTCACAGTTCATGCTGCCAACTCTGTAACAGACTATAAATCCATCTACAGACACATATCCATCCAGAGATTATGTAAATGTAATTGAGAAAACAATTATCTGTGTTGAAATGTGTTTCTTGTGCGAGGAAATTGAGCAACAGCTCACTACCACCTGTTGCCTCCCACCTTGTCCATACCTTAGTCGGCTCCTTTTGTCTTCCTCTGCCAAGCTCGCTGATTAAATCATCCTCACAACAATTTCAACAGTCAATGCTCAGTGAATCCCAGTTCCTACCTGTTCCCATGGCTACTGAAAAGACAGAACAGTGTCAGTGTTTTTCTTATTATTATTTTAAAATCTGCTCTGACAACTCAGGTTCTTTCCAGCTCTAGTGACATGGAGGTATCACTGATCTTGATCTAAGCATATAATATACATGTCTCTGTGATAGCGGCGATTCTCGTGGGGTCAGATCGGATTTAGAATGAGAGACGGACGCAGGGGAAGAGTGAGCGATGATAGCCGCGAGATAAAACACAGCGAGGCTGGATGTGTAAAGACGGAGTGTTGGGGGTTACCAGTGTGATGGCTGCAGGACTCAGCTGTGAGCCGGTGATTTGCCGGCCCTGAAGGACAGCCACGGCCTTCCACCCACTCTGTCGCCATGGGAGACGGTAGAGAGGAGGTCTCATCTCCTTTTCTTCCTCACCCTCATATCCTCTCCTTTACAGTACTCATACCTCTATCTCTTCTCTTCTTTCTCTGTTCTTTTTCTATACGTCCCTTTCTTGATAACCCATAGAGCTGACATTATCATTCTGAATAAGCCCACGAAATAACATTTAAAACCAACCTCCAGGAAGGTGAAGTTACGAAAACTGAAAACAGTTACCTCAGACGGCACAGTCAGTCTTTCTGCATGTCTGTTTGCCCCCATGCATATGTGCACACGTCCCATTCATTTCATCAGTCAGTCCTGCTGTACTTCCCTTGTTTGTAATGTGTGTTATCGAAGGGCTGCAGGCCTCTGGCACTAGCAATGGAGAAAAGGAAAGAAACCACGAACAGGAACCAAAGCCTGCTTCCAGGAACCATCACAGCAACCCACACACCTAAAACACACACGCATTCAAGAGGCATACACAAGCACCAGAGATGCACGCACACACACACACACACACACACACACACACACACACACACACAAACGCCCAGTATCTGTGTCTGTCTCTGTTCCCTCTTATTACTCACTACCCTCTCTTTATCTCAGAAGGCAGAAGCAACAGTTAGTGATCACGTGGCCACCAGAGTCTCCCCTCATTTCCATGTCAGATGGTGAGCTCAGGCTCAAAGCAAATGTTAAAGGGAAGTAGAGGCGAGCAGAAATGACAGCGGTTTGAGCAACATTTTTTCTCTCTTTTTGTTCCACACTATTTCACTATTTAAACAAAATACACCGAGAGCCGAGTCTGAACTACAGGAGCGAGGGGGAGAGGGAGGCTGTTGCCATGGCAACCCAAGCCGCGGCAGTCGTCATCATGAGGCTTCTTCTGCATCGTGTGTGTGTGTGTGTGTGTGTGTGTGTGTGGACACAGCGTGTGTGTGTGAGTTCACCCTCCTCTCTCCAGACAGGAGGCGAGGACATCCCCCTCTAACACTGTGCCAACAGAGAGAGAACGAGAGAGAGAGAGAGAGAGAGAGAGAGAGAGAGAGACTGAAACCCCATAATGCACTGCACGCTGCAGGGCTGAAGTCGTGCAGATTCATCAGTTCCTGTTCGAGGGATTGTGTGTGAGTGCACACACACTCGTACACGCAGACCGAGTGCAAGAGAAATACACCGACAACCAGGCAGGTAAGACAGTTTTGGTCTGACCGTGCGGATGGATACTGGTTTTTACAAGATGATCTGTTTCTCTGTCTGGTAATAATAGGAAAAAGAGAGGGGAGAGTGGCTCTATACAGATGGGTGTCATTAATATTTGACATGTTATGATTCCGATAAGTTCCCTGCCTGTTGCTAGTGATTGCTGCTGTATTGTTTTCTATCTTGAAAATGTCTAAGTCTGTGATTTATTCCAAATCAACACAATATTTAAGAGAGGGGGAATCCATATGGTTGAGATGCATGTAAAATATCTGTTAGTTTCTATCTGTTATTGTGTTTGTTTGTTTTTTTGCATTTTTTCATCCATCTTGCAGATATTCTTTAACTGTAGCCAATTTGAATCTGCTTTTAAGTAAAGGAGTGCTGGTGAATGCTGTAACTTTTAGGAAATTATAAATTGAATTGTCATTTTGGACTGTTTAACTTTGCTTCTGTTATAGCGAAACTACAAATGAATTGAATATTTTTTTAATTATTCGGCAAAAGCATTCATTTTTAAAATGCTGTTTCAAATGCTTAAATGCAAAACACCCAGTTAATTAGGCCATTTAAATTTTAAATTCATGCCTAATGTACCCAGCCAAAAACAGTTTGAACCAATGATGCATTAGAAGTTACACATTTCATCACGGCGATCATTAACAAGGCTTTTAAGGATTTCCAAAGCAGTAGCCGGTTGTATGGCATTACTTAGCTATTTTTAGGTTATGTACATGTTGTGTTAGATGACACCAACGCATGCTGACTGACAGGTAAAAGCGCGGCTTCTCCGTTACGGGTCATTTTGTGGTTTAACGGCCACTGAGGCTTGTGACCATATCTGTTGCGCCAGAGACACAGACTGGCTGGGAAGCGCGATTGCAGCAGCTTAGGGCAAGGACTCTTAAACTTTATTACCCCAGCACTCAAATGAGAAATTTCTGGTCTTTCCACTGGGACCTTATGGTGAAATCATGTTTCAAAACTGTTACTGTATGTGGAGACACGGAAGATGAAAAAAAAAGGGGCGCTTAGAGTGAGAAATTGCTTTGAAGTAGAATGATTGGTAAATTAAACTGACTTCCAAAAGGACATAATTTGAATATCACTGGTATATAGAGTCCTCAGCTTTTACATAAAATACAACTCTATGTGATTTTATTTATATTAATCTTTCTGTCTCTCAAAGGAGCTTTGAAAGTGTTGTATTTATGTGTCTTGCACATTTTGACGGTGTGTATCGTGGATGTACGAAACTGTTTATGCTGAGCAACAAAAGAAAAAAAAAAGCCATAATGCAGATCAGGCAAAAAATCTTTTGAATATTCAGTTTTTCTCCATTTAGCACTGACAGAGCACCACTTCTCTCTGCATAAATCCACCTGTCACAACTCAAAATGGAGAGGCTCCCCCTTTTTCATTATGGTTGCTTTCATTAAGAGCGTCCCTCCGCTGTCTGTGGTGATAGAATTATCCACCAGACACCTTTGTGACAGTCCTATCTATATCTCTGACTCCGCTCAGTAATAATTTAGCTTTGGTGCTTAAGCAGCCAGACAAATGCGTATACATGCATGTGGCTGTGCGCTATCTAGGTTTTATGTGTTCTCGAGTGTGTGTGAGAGATACTGTAAGAAGCAGAAAAGGAAAAAAAAAAGCTGAAGAATGCATGTCTGTGTTCAGTTAAAAGTTGAAGAAAAAAAAAGTGGTTTGGCTCAAGCAGACCATGAGAGTAAATCCAGCGTTTCTCTGAATAACAGTGGTCATACCAGAACTATTTCAGTGGTGAGCCTGAGACATTAGGAAGTTTTTGAACAATCATAGATTTTACTACTGGTCTGTTACAGAGCTCTGTGTTGACAGATTCCCATATTTTCCACTGAGGTCACATATTAAGGCACCCAGAATGTGTTGGTACGAACACACAAAGCTGTTCGGATTGAGGCGAAAGACACAGGAGATCTGCAAGGTCACGCATTTACGATCAGACCTTAGATGCTTAACAACGGAGCAGAGGCCGGCCACGAATGTTGAAAACGTGTCGGACTCACACCAGTTTTCCCTGTTAGATTTTCCATTCAGTAAGATCTGCGAGGTCCTGCAGTAGATCTTAGTCTAGCTCTGGCTTTGCTTAGCAGCACGGATCAAAAGGTGATATATGAATCCAGATCTCCTCGTCCAACTTGAACTCATTCCGTCTCTGTTCTTCCACTCTGGATTTTTCTTCATTCCTGCCTTTAATGACGTGGAACACGGGGTACACATGTTCAAGAGTCTGTGACCTCGTTTCGATACGATCGGAACGAGAGAGGATGTAAGGGTTTAGAAAGCGGTGTCTCAAAAGTCCTTTTTGTTTTGTCTCTCTGCACACAGACATCAGCAGAGCAGCAAGCAGGAGCCTTAGTGTGCATTAAATTATCTGCAATTACAGCAATTATCTGCAGGTCCCAAACCTTTCACCGTGCCTTGTTTCTACATTATCTCTTCCTTTAGACCAGCAGCCGAAAGTACATACACACAAGTAATTCTAAGAGACTTGGTGTTTATTTGTGTATTTCCATTTTATACCACTTTGCGTTTCCACTTCATAATGTCTCGGGGGGAACAAGCGCTGTGCATTTTCATACCTTGAAGTGTTACAGAGAGCATTCAAGAGATACTGTTAGTTAGTGCAACGACATTTGAATGCTACTTACATTTAAAGCACCTCTAATACAGTAACATTAACATGGCAATTTATCCTCTTTTGTGACTATGTTTTTACACATCATGTTAATCTTTGTGCATTTTTTTTTGCAGCACTTATCAACAATAGGTCCAATTGCTTTAATGTGACTCGTGATGAACCCACACACAATGATTGCTTGACCCCACATTTTTGCTCATTGTTTTGGTTTTCTGGCCCACAGCTCCACTGTTTTGGTTCACTCTCACAGCTCTCATCCTTATTTTCACCTGCACCGGGCAGCTTTTCTTAGAAGAAGCTCTAAAAACAGCTTCTGTACCTCCCACTCAGCGGGAAAAGGAAGACAAAGTGGAAAACTTGCCGGTGAACACAGAGCATTTAGCGGCCAAGGAGCCACACGCTTCATCCAGCAGTTGGTGGAGACCAAATTGGAGCAAAAGGAGACTGAATGTTAGACTTTTTGCAACATCACCAAAAAAAAAACTTTAAATGAACATTATTGTTCCAAATCTCAAGTAAATTGGCAACTGTTGCAATAACTTTATAAGGAAATATTTGTAATAATTGTTTTAATCAATGGCTTTAGGTTTAAATGCTACCTAAAGTACTCTTTTACTTTTAAAGTAATATTTTGAATATATCTTTAGTATAATAATACATTATAGTATAGCTAATTTGCCTACTAAAGTGTCCACGAGCAACGAGCTGACAACTATGCTCTGCTTGAGGAAGATGACAATAAATATTTCCTTACAGAGCATAACATTGACACATTACAGACAATGTTTTGTCCAGACAAAAAAAAGTGCCGTCATGCCCTATAGTTTAGATTCCATGTGGTTTCTAGACAACATGCACACACTCGGGACCCTGCATCACGTTCACAGTTCAGCATAACCCTGGAAGGCGACTGCAGGACCTTTTTTGGGCAAAGGACAATGACCTGCCAGCTCTAAAATCGAAATTCCATATTCCCGGTGTCTGTAGTGTGTTGCTTTGACTCTATGAACAAATTGATAAATATTTATAGAGGCTGGAGCTAAACATTAACACTTAGAGCAGCACAGAGATCCATCATAGGAGCTTTACTTTTGAGGGTGGGCTCCAGGCTGCTGTTCAATCAACACCTTTCCCTTACACTCTTGCACGCACACACACGCACACACACACACACACACACGCACGCACGCACGCACGCACGCACGCACGCACGCACGCACGCACGCACGCACGCACGCACGCCAATACAGTGATAAATTCCAAACACCCTGATATATTGCAGCCACAAGTCAGTGATGTGGCTCTGAGTCACTTGGTAACACCCACCTGACACACACACCTCTACAAACACAACAGCGCACACTCGCACATGCTCTCACACACACACACACACACACACATCCACCTGACGTAGCGTTTGATGGAGTTAGACGCCATGGCAACAGAGCTGTGACTCTTGCTGTCCTGTGAGTGGACTGAAGCTGTGGAGGAGGGAGGAGAAAGCTACCAGCCAGCACTGCTACTCAAGTGCAGCTATTATTATTCCCAATCTCTCTTTCTCTCTCTCTCTGCTTTTTCTTTTTTTTGTCTCTTTCTTTTTCACCACAGCTGCTATCTGTATGGTGCACTTGTTTTTGTTTTTCTTCAAGTGTCTTATAAAGGCAGCAAGTTGAGAAAAGAAAAAGAAAAAGAAAACTCAGCCGGGGGAAGCAGAGGAGGCAGAAAGAGAGGTCAGCAGCCATGTATTTTTAAAGTCATTGATTGTGCAAAACCTGACACATCATCAGAGGGAATTGCGCTGATTCTCACAGCCGCAACCAGACAGCACCACGGATGGCGTTTTATTTGTTGACATATTATTTTTATCTCACCCTTCCTCTCTCTCACTCTCGCTGCATCTCCCTATTTCAAAGCAAAACGGTTTAACTCCTCCCTTTCTCTTCAGTCTCTATGTAACCCTTTATAAATTTTACTCTCCTTGCAGATTGTTTTCTCATTCTCTCTCTTTTTCCTGTCAGTCGTGTTTTACAAAGGCAGTAGCACAGATAAGGGAAGCAGAGGGTGGTGGGGGAAAAGGGGGCGTGCAGGTTGGACAGGTCTCACAAACAGCATCTGTATAAGATTTACTGCCTGCAGATACAGATGGTGGAGAGACGGGGAGAGGGAGGTGTTGGAACAGTGCAGGTGAATTGCATTTTCGGTCTCCGGTAGCATTTTCACGGTCTGATTGTCAGCATTTGTTAACATAAACACATGCACAGAGACGCGCGCACACTCGCACACAGTGTGAAATCGTAGGAACGTGGCTGTTGACAGTAGAAGTTTGTCTGTTCCCCTGTGTTGCCCTCCCTCCTCCTGCCTCTTTTGCATACGATCCAAGCGCGAGCTGTGAAAGGTGAACTTGCAGCCTGCTGTGGATAAATTATGTGTGACATGTTTAGCTGTGCTGCCTTATATGGAGACTGGTGTATCTGAATACAGTAAGGCTCTGCCAAGAAGGAAGGAGGGAAAGAGAAGGAGCAAGGGAGTGAAGGACAGGGAGGGAAGGAAGAAAAAGGGAGGAGGAGGAGGAAGGAAAAGAGGCAGGGGAGGGAGAAAGCGAAGGAAAAAGGAAGGAGGAGGGGGCAGTGACAGAGGGAGTGAAAGAGAGGAGTGCCGCGAAGCAAGCATGAGGTTTTCGCTTTCCATTCTCCCCTCAGCAGCAGTCAGATGAGTCCTTGCAGAGATACAGTAAGTCGTTGCTGTTTACTCTGTGTGTGTGTGTGTATGTGTGTGTGTGTGTGGGTTGTGTGTTACTTTGTGCTTGTTTAGACACAAGACTGAGTTGTCCATGCTTACTTTTTCCTGCTTTGTTCTGCCATATCGCTTTTGGATTTATTTATTTATTTTTGATTCACCATCTGGATGTTGAGTGGGGATGTGTGTTTGAGTGAGTTACATGGCTGCAAGTACGAGTTTGCATGTGTGTACATATGCAGATTGCCACCACGCTTCACTGCTAAAGTGTGGCACTTGGAGGCGGGACAGTTTTTTAATGTGGAAAAGAGCTGAGCAGACAAAAGAAATGGGTAACGTTAGTGTTTAATGTTCTGCAGAGTAGTTCGCACACACTCGTGCACACACATTGACACATATTCCCTTTTCCTGGCAGACTGAACTCTGTCTCTCTCTCTTTCGCTCTTCCTGGACTGCACTGAGATCCCCATTGTGTGACTTACTACTGTTAACACTCAAGCTTAAATGTGCACTCACGTTTATGGATGAATGAATTAAAAAAACACACACACACACACACTGATTCACTCATATACATATGACAAGCCCCACACTCCTCCTGTGTAATGGCAGGACTACTGTTTACACTACAGCTGCCCCCAGGAAATGATTCAAAATCCAGCATTACGCAGGCCGTCTGTGCAAGTCTGACACACAAACGCTTTAACACACATGCATGTGCACAACAACATCATCAAAAATACATTTTCAAAAAAACATTTTTTTTAAAAGTTAACCTAATTTGAGGCTTAATATACTTCAGTAAAGTTTTCCATTAAGAAAAGTAAATTGATTAAATAATAAAGGTTAGAGATTTATACATAGTAGTACAAATAACTGTGCATTAAATTTAATTAATTACGGAAATAAGTTGAAAGTGCCTGATATATTAACTTTTCAATTATTCTGCACCACATGCACAACTCATTTGCCAGCATTCTGTGCAAACATTCCATACTGCGCGCAGAAAGTAAAAGGTGCCTCTTACTTTTTATGACATGATGACAGGTTCAAACTGTTATGAGCTCCTAAAGTCCTCGTCTAATAAGGGCTTTATCTTCTTTATGTCTACTTTGCAGTGTTTAAAACCAATCCACTGTTTTTTTTTTTATAGATCAAAAATGTCAGTTTCTTAATGCAGGTAATTTTAAAAATCCATGAGTTCATCACTGCTGCTAACCTTCATGACTAAAGCCACAGTTTCAGAAGCTACAAAGAGTATTAATGCAATAAAAGCCTCTCAGAGATCTGCTAATGAAAGACTTTTATTTTGACGCTGTGAGACAGTTCTGCATAATGGTGCCTTGCTTCAATGCCATGGTAATTGAGAAGCACAGAGAACTGAAAGCACAACCAGTTTTTAAAAGAATATATCATGTTGAATGTTGATGAAACTTTGTCGATGATGGAGCATGAGCTCTCAGATGTGATGTCATGAAACTAATGCCGCAACACACACTGCGTCTGTCTATATTTTCCCTTGTTGTTTTGTGCACACACACACCCTTCTCACCCACTAATCTCGACAACTCTCCCTCTCTTTGACTTCCCCGTGCATCTCTGCCTTCGTCTCTCTCTGCAGCTTTCTGTCTTATGGCTCACTCTGTGTTTCTGGCTCTCGGGCGGTTGAAAAAACTTCTCTGCAGATCAGAGCAGGCAGATCTACAAGGTCATTAGAGTATAGAGCAGTGAGAGCTCAGAGCCACGCAGATGCACTCTGAATTTCACAGCGCACACAACTCCATCGAAACAACTGTGTGTGTGAGAGAAGAAAGAGACTCCAGTAGAAAGAAAAACTGTATGGATACCTGCATTGGACTGTTGTTAGTTTAAAAGAAATGAGGGATTTCACTTATGAATCCTTTCTTTTCCTTCCCCACCTTCAAGAGTCATCCTCCAACTAATCTGTCCTTTGGAAGTGATGTCATTTCCCTGCTGTCCTCGGCAGTCACAGGGCAGTCTGTCGAATGCAGATGAGCACCGTGTTTGTGTGAAAAAATTAGTGTGTATGTGCGTAATGAGATGAACACACTCTTACCCCTGATTTGCATTATTCAATTATCAAGGGAAAAAAAAGAAAATAGGGCGGACCGCTTTGTTCAAGGTGACAGCAGGAGAATGTGAGTGGATATGACTTTGAGTTCCAAGCCACAGAAATTTGACACAGAGCATGTAAGTGGCAGATAGACAGTCACTCAGACAAATGGTTTTGGGGGGGGGGAGTCCTACGAGGCCATTTGGCGAGTGGCAAAATCACAGTGAGTCAGTCAATGGTGTATGATTGCTGTTTTCCCTGCAGTCTGCAAAGCTGTCACTGGACTAATGCACACTAGTGGAAGATGTAATCTATAGTAAATACAGTTGGCTCCATGGAGGAGCCCTCTGTGATTTCCACAGATTAAGGTGTCAAACTGAATCACTGGTCATAGGCAGCTGAAGAGTACAGATTATCCCCTGTTTGGCTGAATGCTGGTCTGATGACAAGTAAAGGATCCTGCACCTCGTGTGTGCAGAGTGTGTGGTTTGCGATTTTCTAAACTGACTGTAGATATTTTCTTTCGGGGAGCATCCCACTCCTTTGGTATTTCCTGATACGATTAAAAATACCAGATGGCGGAATGTGAAAAATTCACAGAGGGGCTAATCATTAATAATCTTCATCTATTGAGCTTCATAATCTTTACAACAATTGTGCTATTAAGCTTTTCAGCCATTCTGCTTCTAATCAGTGATCATCTTGCTGTCACTGAACCGTCTCCTGTCAAGTCTCTTATAAATTATTCTTATTTTGCTGTACTTATTGTACCTCCCCCTGTCTGAAACCTCGATCTCACTCTGCTCCCATCTCGTTATTTGCCGAATATCTCCGACTCTGTTTTTTCTCCGGCCATGCCACCTTTCACTCCCTTCTGTCTGTCACTGTGTCTTTCTCCTTTTCGGTTATTATAACTCCCTTATTCACCTGTCTGCCTGCAGCATCTCTCCAGTCTGACATGTGTCTGAGTGTCAGAGCAGGAAAAGTAAAAAAAGGAAAGAGTGCATACATGTGTGTGTTTGCCTTTTTTTTATTAGCGATAATGGCCCTGTGTTTGAAATGCCACACGCCGAGGTGGTAAATTTACACAAGGGAGTGGAGGGAGTGGGCACTTTTTCACTTGGCATCCGTCTGCCTCCCTTCCACCTATTACATCTATATCCCTCGGACATCTCCGTCTATCACTCACTGTATCCTCCTTACCCCGTCTATCTCTCTGTCTGTCTGTCTGTCTTTCTGCCTCCCTGACTCTTCCTCCCATTCTCGCCATTTTCCAATCTTTCTCAATCTACCCTCCCACCCACACTCTCACACACACATACACTCTCACACACACACCTCCTCCATTGCTATTCCTGAGAGGAGCAGACTGGTCTGGCAGTGGGTTGGTTTATGTCCATGAACTCAGTGACACCCTCGCTGCATTACACCACACTGGCGTTACCACAGCCAGGTAGCCACACTGCAGTGACGTTGGGAGGGAAATGCAGTTGTGTAGATGAACAAAATGTACTGTTAGTTAGAAAACATACACTGGCCACCTGCATGACACACACACAAACACAACCACGTATTCAAATGTGTGTGATCTCACCTCTCCTGTTGTATGGGTGTCTACTATTACAGTCTCGATGTGCATATGAGGCTCTTTAAGCACTTGTGCTGATATCACAGTGCAGACGACAGCTTGCACACGTGCCACTTGACTGCCCCCGTCGTCTCCCCTCCCCTCTGTTTGTCTTACAGCTGAAGGAGAGAGTCATAGATTGTGTGTGTGTATGTGTGTGATATACAGAGCACACGACAGGCGGTTGATGTTGGGCACATGCATACATGCTACTACGATACGGCTACATGCTGAATATCAACGCACCGGCTGACCTTCCATTCATCTCTATGACCGTGCATCCTCTGTAGGCGATGCAGATCTGCTGTCTCATGGTTTGTGGTCGATACTAATGTGTGTGTCACAAGCTGAGCAATGGAATGGAGTATAGAATTACCCTGATGGCACAATCTGTGGAAACATCATCATAACGGAGTATCACTGCAGAATGACCAGCCAAAGACTGACGAATCAAGCTTTCATGAGTGAGAACGCCATTTGTTTGACAGGGTTCATGCGTGAGCAGTAATAATGCAGTCGTCCCGTCTGCAAGGTGTTTGAGTTTATTATGACCAAGATGCCCATCACTCAGTGTTCCATGAGCAGTTTAAGAGAAGAGAAAACATTTTAATTGAGATACTGTATATAGTAGATGTATGGAGAGCAAACAGAATATCTTTGCCTATAATAAAAGGGAAACTAATGCACCATCCATTATTCATTGTCATGTGATCCGTATTTTCTTAACCTTTCAATGTTGGGGATCCCTGAACCAGGACCAGACATATCTGTTCTAAAAACACAATCTGTACCATTTTTTCAAAGAATCTGAGGGTCACACTTGGAGTGAATAGGGCTAATGTCTAATAAATGTCACTAAATGTTCAGGAAAAAAAACTGTGTCCCTGACTCATTGTTAAAAGGTTGCTATTATTGCTCTCTAATTTACAAATTTGAATTGATAGAAGTCAAATTTTGCTGGAGTCCTTCAAGTCTTTCTCTGGCCTGATTATGGAAACCCAGAAAATTACTATATTTCTTTTATCCATAGATGCCAATCACAGTTGTGGAGCTGTCACTGACTGGATTTAGGGGTGTTTTTCTCAGACTGAAACTTTAAAAAATAGCCTAGAGCCTTCGGGGTTAAAGAAGAAATTACCTCCCTTCATTAATAAGTTTACGTAAATCTTAAATATGTGATTTAATTGAATCCTCTGAACTCTAAAACCTGCTGGCATGTTTGAAAGGCATACTATCTATTTGTTTTAAAAACACCAAAATTACACCATTTATCAGAATAAGAAACCAGCAGTTAGTGAACTTGTGACTTCTGGTTCTGTTGGTAAAATTAACCATGTCTTAATCTTTTTAAATTTAAAATTGGGATATTTTTTTTAAATAGTCAAAAAATAAACCATTTGCCAGATTCTGTTAAAAAAAAAAAAAAAAAAAAAAACAAAAAATAAATATTAAAAAAA
>OMNN01026254.1:16555-28771 GCA_900302755.1 Chromis chromis
TTGCCCCCCCCCCCCCGGCTTGTGACCTGTTGTATAAACTTGCCGCATGATTGAATTTCAGCAAAATTAGAATAATCTCCCCGTTTCTAATCAGCTATATTTCACAACATCCTAAGAGAGAAAGCATCAAAATTGAATTCCGAGCCCTTAACTGAATTTGTAACGCTTAAGGAATGTCTGAACCGTCAACTTACCGCCTAAACAAACATGACCTTTTGATTGCTAGACAGCAACTCTGAGGGCATTTTAACGGAGTTTACTTTGTGACTCTCTTGGGGGAATTTTGTTTTTGAAGAAAATTGTTTCCTCTTATTTCCCGGCAAGTTTCATTTTCTCTGATACAGTCTTTCATAGATCAACCATAGGAAATCAAACATGGAGGAACCTGCTTTCTTTTCTTTTCTTTTTTTCTCTTCACCTTCCTCTTTCTGGAATTCATTCAAGGTAAATAAATGGCCCAGATCTCTGGCTCATGTTCACTCAATTTTTCCTCATTCTTTCTCTTGCTGTCTGTGTATTGCTCTAAGATGCAGGACTTGAATGTGGCTGCAGTCCATTTCCACGTGGGGTTAACCCCTAAACGGTGCGCATTAATATCAAGAAACGCAGCAACATCAAGCAAAACATGTAGTGCTGATGTCATTATAAACCAATTCTTGTGCAATAAGTATTATTTATTATGATGCCAAGGATGGAAATATTGGTTTGTTGGTTTGTCTGTTCTGCTGCTTCCGTCCAGACTTTCCAAACAACTAGCAAAATTGATTCCCATGACATTTCGTATGGACATTTATGGTACCTAGTGGATGAATCCCGCTGATTTAGTGATCCCCTGACTTTTTCGTCTGGTGCCACCAGCAGGCTGACATTTGCGTTTTTAAGTGAAATGTCACAACAAATATTACATGGTTGACACTGATCTGCAGCTCAGGATGATTTATGCTAACTCTAAATCTTTTCTTTAACTTTTCATCTAGCGCCACATTCAAGTGAAGCTTTGAAATGGCCTAATACTTACGTAATGGATCAGCCTCAACTGTCCTAATTAGCAAATGTTAGCATGCACCCTTGTTATACATGCTTTAAATCAGACTTATTTTGTTTATGCATTATCAATAATGAACAGAAAGCAGAAATATAGATGTAATAGTGTGTTATTCAGCAACAGTGGTGTCACTCCAGGTTAAATCAGTGTGCTCTCCATGGAGAGTTGTCATAGGTATGAAATAATCTACAGTTCGGCCAAGCGAGTGGCACCATTTTAGCAGACAGATTAGCGCCAGATGAGATGGCTTTCTTTAAATGAGGAGATACGTGAACTCCGGTGACACTCTCGGCATTACGCTCTGCTTTGCACAGACCACATGTCAACAAGCTGAGGTCGGCCAGGAATGAGACAAAATGTTTGGCCAGTATTTTACTCTGTATACTCCAAATGAAGGGCGTGTGTTTGTGTGTGTGCACGGATTTGTGTATGTGTGTGTGTGTTTTGGGTTATGGAGAGGTGGGGTATGAGGCATTTGCGGGCGCATAATATCCCCAGCCTTCTCCATCTCTCTCTCCTCTCCAACTTATTACCTTGGCTAGTTGATCTGATGGTGTAATAATATCTTCTGCCTCTGGCTATGGGAAATGGCCACATGCATTATTCACACATGCTAAGATGCTTATTGATGACTCCTTTATTTATATATTTCCTCAATGCCAGAGTCATTTCTCACATTTGTTACCCCTTAGTTTTAATCCTGTGTTTTGAGGTGAGCCTCGTCGCAGCAGCAGCCTCACTCACTCTCTGCTGTGGCACTAATAATACATTGTAGAGGTGGGGCCCCACTTATAAAATCTGTTTTTATTTTTTTGTCATAGCTGTTTCAATCAGGATGTTACACAAATGCTGCATGAAAATCCACAAAAAAACACAAGTCCTTTGAGAAAACTAGCATGTCATTGCCTTAGGACTCGAGGGTAAGTTTGTCTAATCAAATTTGTGTACATTCCCCCAGCCGTTTGCTTCTTTTTCATTCATGCAGTCGTTGGTAAATGGGGCATATTCTCTTTTATGTCGGTGCATGCTAGAGTTCAGTGCTACTGGATATTTAGTGGGTTTGCGCTCTGATCTCACATTTCCTTTCTGCTCAGAACCATGACCCCTGAAGCAGCTTTAGCAGCAGTGTGGTGAGCCTGGTGCTTTGGGTGTGCAAGTTTGTGTGCTGGTTGCATGGAGGCATTATGTTTTAGAGTTGTTCGTCACTTTATTGTGAACGTGGTATCTCAGGAACGCCTTGAGTGAATTTCTTCAAATTTGGCACAAGCCTTCACTTGCCCTTAAGGAAGAACTGATTAAATTTTGGTGGTCAAAGGTCAGGGTCACTGTAGCCTTGCATAGCCAGACTATTCCACTGCACCTCATTATAACTCCGCTTTAGGGGAAAAACGACCACCTGGCTTGTTTGCACTTCTTTAAACCAATCAGAATCATATTGGGCGGCACTAATCCAATGGTGCCCCTCAAAAAAGTGACGTAGAGAATTGTTTTGTTGAAAAATTTGCATGCAGGTAGGTGATTGGTGTTATTAAAATGGCAAAATTCACCAGAAATACTAGGAGGGCTGCCTTATAGCATGATCCAAATCCTCTGCAAATTTTGAAATTTTCATTGTGATAGGCTGCTAGCTGGGAGGCTGCTGTTTCCAATAGTGAAGGGGATTTAGAAAACAGTAACACATAGATGTTGTGTACGACCAGTGACTGACTCATACCTACAATGTATACACGATCTGTGACCTCAAAATACACATTTTTGGCAGAGAATTTATACACTATAATTAAGACAGATTTTCACACAAAAGTCTAATAAGATACAGTGATGAAGTGATGATAATTTATTTCCAGAAGGTCACTTTATTGGCCATTATCCAACATGATAACTCAGAAATGGATGTAAACTGCAACTTGACTGGTTGGTGGAGACATACAACCACGAGGTGGTAATTCTAGTTAAAACTTTGCTGTCAGGCCATTTTAATAACAAAGCTCCTTTTTTGCTTTTGATCACTTGACAGCTCTCTTTTGCCTCAAACACACACACATTCCAAATATAGGCCCATTTACGCTGTTCACTGTTCAGGGTTTTGTACTGGATTGACTTGATACATGTAAACTAAAGAAGAGTTGGTCCAGTTTCTAAAATGTATCCATGATGTATCAGCTTTACAAATTCATACAATATGGAAAGCACAATAACAGTTTAGTTAGTTGGCAAGTTTCACCTCATTCAGTTATCTACAAAACCTAAAGTCTGTGTTTATTTTTTAAAGATATATAGAGGTTTAGTAGAAGCTGCGGTTAAAGACGTAAAGCTATAAGAACAAAGTGCTTTGGATCATGACTGTATGTGTCAGGTACTAATGAAATACAAGCTATTGAACTGCCTCTGCAGACAGCTGTACTGATTAAAACTATACTGATTGGACATTTTCTTTTCCAATACTGATTCCAGTACTTCAGCTCAGGGTATCTGTTGATGCAGATTTCTTATTCAATAATAGTGCTCTCTTTTTTCTGTGAAATTTTAAATCTTTCTACCACAATCTGTTGAACTAATTGAAATGATTTTTTTGGACGGTAAGATGAGTTCAGACATCTGTTGCACTAAAAAGTGTCCACAACTTACTGCGACTTAATGCAAAACCGATACCGATAGAGAGAATTTTGTAATGCTGTTGACAAGGAAACTGTGTTTAATGTCTAGATTGGTCAGGTTTGGATACTACACAACTGATTAGAAATGTCAGAGTAGGCCCAGAGGCATAAAATGTACATCTGTTGATATGGATGACTGAAAAACGTGACTGAAGCTTTCCCTTTGCTGACTAAAAACAAGATACAGTTTGAAAGCAGCATCAGAATGTGCCTTTAAATAAACACATATTAATATACTTGAAGTCATTTGCATTTTTATGTAGTTCTTCCAGCTTTTATTTACATGTGAGAAACCCCTCCTCCCATCCTAACATCTGGGCTTTAGCGCTGCAATACCGAGAAAAAGAAGGAAGATACAGGAGAGGTCAGGAAGTGAGTAAGAATAGGCGATGCGGAAGACTAATTTTGCCACTCCATATTTAATGCATTGGTAATGGTAGTCCTCTTAGTATTCTCCTTACCACAGCCATCCTGCCAGATACAGCGGGCTGCCCTGGCCTTCTGCTTATGTCCGCACTCACACACACACACACACACACACTCAGACACACACGAACACACACACACACACACACACTGCCCAAAATATCAGCTTTGGGCAGGAAAAGTAGTTCACCACAGCGACTGGCCCAAATAGGAGAAGAGTGCATGACACATAAGCAATCAGTGTTTGACCAAGTACTTTATTTAGTTATTTATCTTCCTTTTTCTCTTCCTTTCCTCCATTTTTGTCCTCATTCTTTTTCAAACCACCAATTTTTCGTATCTGTAATGGCCACATTGCAGGATTAGTGATTTCACATCAGGGGAAAAAAAAGAAAAATCAATGCTTTGACGCTTTATAACTATAAAATATCTGGCATGATCAGCGCGTTCCAGGGTTATTTTGTGATAAAAAGGTATAAATGACTTTCGTGGTATGTACCCTATTTCAACCTGACTCATCTTCGATTTCAGTTTATGATTACTCTCAGTTTCCAGAATGCAACATGACAGCCCAGGAAGAAAAATGTCTGGCTCTGATGCATCCAGCTGAGTGTGAAAGTTTTTCCCGTCGAGTACGGGGCTTAAAGTCTATCCCTGTTCAGAGAAACACATTCATTATTTTTTTTTACTTAAACAAGGCCCGTATCATAGTTTTTGCCTGTTTTTCACATTTTGATACATTCATTTATTTTTTTAGGTGTTGCTTCGGTGGGTTCGATAGCTGATCTGAAAGCCTGGTGCTACCATTCCCTCACGTCATTCATCATTGTTGCCGTTTGTCTTTCTGGCTCTATCGGTGAAAGTGTTTTGCGGCTGATTGTAGAGTCTTTGATGTCGGTGTTTCCAACCAGCACCCGAACACAAAAACACTGCCTATATCAGCCCAGAAATCAAAGAGCAGCCTGCATTCACTTTTTGACTCCACTAAAATCACAACCTGGCTTCTAAATACAGATGTCAAACTTCTGTAACATGCAGTAGACATGAAGAGGAGTTGCACAGTAATAAACTTTCATATTGGGAAAAAAGGCAAATTAAGCAGGTGTTATTCTACTTGAACTTAATTTGAATTTGCTTATACGTTTCTCTTTGGATGCATGCTTTATGTAAAGATAATATCAGTGTTGCATGATTGCACATTCACAAAAACACTGCATGTGTTCGATTGCTGGGGGCCAATAAGTGACGTAACCACATGTGGGATGTACATTTTGGGGCACTCATTGAAAGCAAAGGAGCTGTAGGGAGTTTTGGGCAGAGTTGGTACTTTAAACATCCAAATTGTGTTTGGATGAATGAGTTTAAAGACCATGAATGCAACAAAAGTAAAAACGAAAAGTATGTGGCGTCTTTTCGCTCTCTTTTGTCACAGTTACCTCATCTGGTTGTCATTTCACTTTTCTTCCGCGTCCACTTACCAGCAGCGATACTGGAACCGTCTTGCCTGCAAACACATCAATAACTGACTTATCAATACTTTGATACTCAAACACTCACTATTTGTTATTGATAACAATGAAAAGGTATCGATTCCAATATTTTGCAGCACTGGCTTGCTTTAATTTAGCAGTTTTCTGTGAATGTATTGAAGACACTGAAAATGTTACTTGTTATTCTTCATACACTTGTTATCTATTGTGTTTTTCGTGTTTAAATTGCTATTGTAATATTATACGTATTATCACACGTTTGAAGTCTTAGCTAGAATCATTAATATTATCGCCAAACCACACACAATGACACATTCACATAATTCTTCCCACGTTTTGTCTTTTTCTCTCTCTCTCTTTTCTTCATTGTCTCTCCTTTGAAATAAATTGTCTGTGCCTGAATGCTTGAGCCTTGCCGAGCTTTACTGTTAGCAATATGGTGTTTGATTTTCCACCTGAGAGCCTGGTGGCCTCTGTGAGGGCGACTGTGAGAGAGAATGAATGGGAAACGTGTTCGAATGAGGCTGTGTGCATGAATCGAACTGAGTGTGTGTGTGTGTGTGTGTGTGTTAACCTTGTGTGCACGTTAAGCCCTGTTCCACTGACACTCTTCCCCTCCTTCTCCACAGAGAGAAGTGCCTTCATTCGCTGACCCCCGTGGCTGTTTGGCTCCACTGAAGCCGTCTGTGCCTCTGTGCCTGTCCATGTCTGCCGGAGCTGCCAGCCACACCAGGAGCACCAGGACTGCCATGACTGCCAACCTCATCCACTGAGGCTGCCTCCACGCCACTGACACCTCCCTCCTCCCCTCCAGCTCCGGCTCCGTCTGCCAGCCAGAACTCTCTCCATCCATGCCACTCATCCCTCCTCTGAGGAAGGCAACCACTTCCCCCTTCTCTGCAGACCGAGCCCCACACTGAAGCAGCTTTTTATCGCCTCCTCTTGTCTCTTTGCCGTCCCCTCCAACAGCCTCCTTCTCCTCCTTCTCCTCCCTTCTCTCCTCCAGCCCTGCATCTTTTCATCATGGGCCAGCTCGATCGATAACGCGTTTTGCCATTCGTCTCATCTGACAATTCAGCCGAAGAGCAAGCAGGGCGACAGAGAGGGAACCGGTGTGTGTGTTTGAAAAGAGAGAGATTACAAAGCAAACCTCAGTGGCTATCACCAGCCCGGGCCCTGGGCGACAGGCGCTGAAGGATTCCTATTTGAGCCGCAAACAGACTCTTAGGATGGGCCGCAGGTGGTAGGAGAGTCCAAGGCCTCAAAGGCTTCACTTGAATTTCAGACCCTGGGGACAAAAACCTCTAAACTCTGGCTTTTTCTCCATGTCCTTTACCTATTCTTCCTCACCGTTTGCCCCAGTATTATTAGAAACGCACAGACGTACACATAACTGCATTTGCTGGATATCTGCTCCTCTTAATCGACCCCTCCTGCCTGCTTTGAAATGGCGGTGAATGTGACACCGATCCGGGACACAAAGTGGCTGACGTTGGAGGTTTGTCGGGAATTCCAGAGAGGAACTTGTTCACGGCCGGACAGCGAGTGCAAGTTCGCCCACCCTGCCAAGAGCTGTCAAGTGGAAAATGGCAGAGTCATTGCCTGTTTTGACTCACTCAAGGTGAGTATGACAAACACCTGTGATGTTCATTCATCACTGCCCTGTTTTCTTTTCTTTTTTTTTTGTTCCTGGCTTGCAGCGCTGACAGGCATTGTCTGAGATTTAGTAATGCAAGAACTTGTTAGAGATGAAGATAAAGTATATTTGGTGATTCAGGCATCGATGCAGAATCGATCGGGGCTTCTTTTAAAAACACAATCACTCGTTAAATGGAAGGAAATAGCAATGATTCCGCTGCTGAGTTTCTTACGAGTACCGTGAGGGTTGAGCTTTGGCGAAAGGGGATGAATGCATATCTGTATAAATACTTTTAAAAGTTTGATGTGTGTCTTGGTAAGCTGAGATGAGGCCGTAATCGCATTAACATCTGTGAATCGGAGTCAGAGTTTCCTTCGCAGGCACATAACTTTAGAGCGGGACCGTCAGTTGGCACGTTGCGAAAGATTCTCTGTGATCGTCACATCAACAGGCTGAATGGGAAATCTAGAAGTAGGACAGCAAACTGTGTATTTCACGTTTGTATGTGAGTTTGCGAGTATATGTCTGTGTGTTATTTTGGGGTCATGCTGCACAGTGGGGTGTTCTCAGAAGGCTCTGTAATTTACTGTCTATTTTTGCCCTGGCACCAAGACAACACACTCCCACTATGCGGCTCCTCTCTCAGAGACGGGGGGGAAGAAAAATAAAATGGCAAAGCGGACGGAAAGAGGGAGGGAAAATAGAACGGACGTGGCCCAGAAGTTGTGAGGAAAATGAAATTATATATATTATAGAATTCATTACAACAACGCCGTGGATTAAGTGGCGAGAATCATTTAACTGACACTCAAAAGCTGATTGGAATCCCTACAGCCTCTACAGACTGTAACCAAAAGTGTTTGGTTTTTGATTACAACTTTCATAATGATTCATAGAGAGTTTGATATTTATGTCAAGAGCCATTTATGTCACGGTACAACCCCGTCTCCCCTGTTTAAATGCTAAAAGAAATATTTGTGCGCAATGTGTTTTGAAGGAAACATAATTGCCACTTATACGATTAAATTCGCTGGATGCGTTTTTGTTGGTCTGACAGAGATTTTGCACTATGAGGTAGTCGTAGTAAATTGTAGTCATAGATGGTAGCTGGGCAGAGCATTGAACTTTGACACTGGAGTTTACATCTTGAGTCACAGTCAAAGTTTAGGGGTCTATAGTGATGCCACTTTACCATTGTCACCATCATAGTTTTGTCGGTTAGCAAAACATTCACTAATTAGAGCTAAACACAGCTGGTTGGTGGGAATGTCGATAGATTTGCAGGTATTTAGTAAAAAAAAAAAAAAAAAAAGTACTGATTCAACCTTGAATTTGTGCACCAAATTTCATGGCAGTCACTTCAATTGCTCTTCACTCTAAACCGCAAAAGTCAACTTTGGGGTGAAACTAGCTGGGATCACCAAAGTCAGGACACTTTATCCTCTGGGGGCTTCTCAGGTGTGGACAGCTAAGACAATTAAGCCCATGTATCACCACAAAACTCCTGCACTGTCACTGCAAGGCCAGCGGGGGGACAGAGGGGCGCCTGAAAGATTCAACCGCCACAGTACATCTTTGTACTCTTTAAAAAAGTGTATGCATTAAGTTGGATGTACTGAAAGACATCTGCTTAATTTGAATCCAGAATTACACAGTTTGAATGTGAAACTACACAAAAATATAAAGCTATTTAGATTTAAATTAAAATTACAAGTAAAAATGTTCAGTTGATCGTATGGGCATACAACATTATATAAAGAGCTAAATATTTTACAGATAATTATGTACTTTTATGTAAATTTGTATGTAATTTAAGAAAGTAGAAAAAATACTGTATAATTAATACAGTAAATGTTCAATAAAAAGTAAATACATGTATTTTTGTATTATTAGCATAATACTTAAAATGATTTTACAGACTTTTACATGCAATTAAAGAAAAAGCAGAAATTGCAGTACAATTTCTGTTTTGTTTTGTTTTTTAAATTAGGATTTTTTTAGAACTTAAAATCAACATTGACTTTTTCAATGTAAACTGTTGCCATGACTGCTTCCCTAAACTTTTGCCAAGTGGGGAGATTCACCAAAACATAACAATAAAGTAATCAATCATGGTTTAGTTGGAATGAGTTGATATTGTCGGTAAAACAATAGAAAACATAAGCCAGTGAACACTATTAGGTTGACAAAATAACCCAAGCCAGCTGGCATTACTGTACTTTTCTAGCAAAAAAAAACAAGTATGAACATAATTTATAATTTATAGGAGGAAACTATAACACTGTCAGAGGAATAAAGGACAATACACTTAAAATGTGATATAAGTAACACATTATTATAGTACAGTACACACTTGTGAATGTATATACTTTATGGGTACACAGTACATCTGGTCACACTTTGCCAACAACTGCGAGAGTGTGAGTAAAGAGTGACCTGTGGCAGCAGGTGTTATGGCTGAAAGCCAAACATAAATACTGACCTTCTGTAATATGCTGTATTTTACATAAACACAATTGCATGCACATATACCGTAATCAAGTCACGTACACAATATGTGTGCACACATGGCACACAAACCTCGCACTGCTGTCTCATTATTTCAGATTTTGTAAATGTGTTGCACGTGGCGATATCGCCGGAGTCAATCTGGGTATTTTGGCTCAAGTGGGCACAATGAATCTGGATCACAGAGTTTTGTGTACCGTGCTGTGGACATATCTTGTAATTTGTCTCCTATCTGATTGGCAAACAGGCTGTTATTCGGTGTAACTAGAGACCAGAGCTGGAAGTCAGTCAAGCAGTCCAGGCTGCAGCTTACCTTGGTTTATACCTGGGGGTGTTTTTTTTTTTGCTAAGACAGGCACTGTGTTATTACAGTTATGGGCTGTTTGGTTGGATCTCCGATGGCTTGGGTGGGTTCGGTTGGTACAGGTAAGACAGGAATGGATAAGGGGGGTTGCTGGGGCATCGCATGGATCATGAAAAACAGACAGGAGGACTGAGCCGGAGAGGGCAAGAGCAGGCGCAGCAGGGAATGTGCGAGGAAGCATAGCACTATGCACAGAGCCCTTCCCTGCTCTCGGTGCCAGGGCATTCCACAGTCTACCTCCCTTCCCTGCGCTCATGACAGAATGATAGATCTGCTTTATCTGCAGATGAATTCATAACACATAGCCGGGCATGGAGAGAGGGGAGAGGGGATAAGGGAAGGACAGTCAGGAGGATGTGCAGAGAAAAAAGGTAGTAAAGGGATGGATGGTGGTAAACGTGGCTTCCCACTCCTGGACAATTTGTCATAGCAGCCGCCCTTCATTGCTTCTCCGGCCAGTGAAAGAAGGGAGGGACTGTAGCAGGAGAAACAGAAAGGCATTCTCGTACTTTTTTCTATCTTTGTATTCATATAGTCTCTCTCAGATTTAATTAAATGCTCTATCTGAGCAGCATTCTTACCAGTTTGCCTGTACATACAGATGTATTTAGTTCCCTCATTTTCTCTCATAAGCTTCATTCAGGCATTTGGTGATGCCTCGAAAAAAAGGTGTTTGTGTCAGTGGCGAATGTAGTGGAAAGTTCCATTTGATGGCTGGTGTAAGAGAGGATGGAGCGATAGGGGCGGACAGGAAATGAGTCAGAGGCAGAGACTCTGTAGGATTGACTGATATTACAGCGAGACTGACCCTCTCAGCCTGGAATCAAAGAAATACCAAAGAAAAAGCATCTTTACAATGACCAGAGGAGACTGCCGAGGTGCACGGCACAGATGTAAAATTATTTCACATAAAATGTTCATTTACTCATTTATTGCTGGAAGGAAAACTGCTAAAAACAGCTGGATGGAACTTAATGGATCCAATGTGTGAAGCTCAACCAATATGACACAGTATTGTCTTAATAGCATAAAAAACACTTGTGTTTTAACCGAAGTTGCAGACAGTTGAAGACTGCTTCATTTGTTTACATGCCTAAAACTACCTATTTAGTGATTTTTAACATTTTCAGTTCATTTTAAATGCAAATGTGAAATATCTTAAATTCTATTCACATTCAGTCTGAGACAAAATCAGCTTGACGTTGTTTCTCGGTGCAAAAACTCTTTGGAATGAGGTTGAAATAGATGGAAGCATCTCCAAACACCTTGACATTGGAGTCAGTTTGCATCCTGATTTGTCTAAACTGGTCAAAATTCACAATTTTTTACCATGAAGTTAATCTTTCCCTGACCTGAATCGAGTATTTTTAGCTGCCTAAACTTATCCAAAGAGGTGCCAGATCAGAAAATAACTCCTCTGCGCTCAACAGTCAATCAGTTTTTAGAAAGCGCAGACAAACAACCCAATTTTGGACTTGTTGAACAATCGTCTAAAGTTAGAGAGAGATAAAAACAAATGTGGTCCTCTTGTCCTTTTGGCTCCTGCTGCAGGAATTCAGCAGCTTGTTGCTATTAGCAGCTGGAGACAAAGCTGGTTTCACTGCAAGTGAATAAAACGCAAATCTGGGGGTATTTAGGCTGACGAAATACAATAAACGTACCATAGGGCTGTGATGGGAAACAGGTGAGAGTGAACCCAAAAGCCACAGGGTTGTGACAGACTGGATGCTGGTGAAATGTTACAGTGATCTGACAGTGGGTTGATCTCCCGAGTAATTCCTTCTCAATAAAATTTCCATTATTCCTATTTGATACTTTTGCTAAAAATATTGTCATTATTGGAATCCATTATGTCAGAAGCTGCTGATCACAACCTTTTTAACAGCTATATTTCCAACCTACAGGGGAGCATTTAATCACTGCTTTTGAAGCTACCAATTTGTTAAAGTTACATTGTTAAACTTAAATGTTTGATTTTTATTTTTTTTACTATTTTGACTGAAATATATCAGGAATAGGTAGGACAAGATTAGATTTTGTAATTGCAGTGTCCCTGCTATGATTTTACTTCTTGCGCTGCGCATAAT
>OMNN01026257.1:0-10788 GCA_900302755.1 Chromis chromis
GGAAGAGTGGGGGGAAACATGTATGGTGGAGATCGTAAACTAACACTGTAGGCTGTCATGGCTGTCTGCAAACCCTGGACTGGAGTTTAACCGGAGCAGGATGGATGGATGGATTGATGGATGGATGGATGGATGGATGGATGGATGGATTGATAGATGGATAGATGGATAGATAGATAGATAGATAGATAGATAGATAGATAGATAGATAGATAGATAGATAGATAGATAGATAGATAGATAGATAGATAGATAGATAGATAGATAGATAGATAGACAGAAATTTGGTTGTTACAGTTTAAAGTGTAAAGTTACCACCACCACTTTATACTGTATACCGTTTCATTCACTGATTAGTTTAATCCCATCTACTTTCAGTACAACATTTTTCTACCTGATAATAGCTTAACAGTGATTGTAACCAAATGAAAACAGAACAACTAGAATAATAAATGAATTAAACTATTTTTTTAGTGCAGTAGTTTTTTTTTTTTTTTTTTTTTACTGTTCTTGTGCTTAATGGAGTTAGTGGTAAAATTACATTACAGAACATTATACTGACACTACTACCAGTTTACTGCCATTATATTATTATCTAAGGGTGACCGAGCTTTCTCCATCAGGGCCCATCGACTTTGCCTGAGGAGATAAGGCTTAAAACCCACTTTTATAGACTTACTTTTATGTGAAGTTTATTTCAGCTTTAATTAGTTTCTGTGTTCTATTCTGTATTTATGTACCTGTTTATTTTATATGTTCTCTCTTGCTTTATCTTAATTTTAGCTGCCTATTTCTTTGGTGTGATGTCATCTTTAATTGTTTAATTGTTTAGTTTTTTAATTTCTAACTTTTAATCTTCAGTCTTATTCTTCAATTTTTAAACTGCCTAGTTCCTTTGTTTGATACGTGTCGTAATATACACCGATCAGCCACAACATCATGACCACTGACAGGTGAAGCGAATAACATTGATCATATTGGTACTATGTGGTGTTCTGCTGGAAAACCTTGGATTCTAACATCTGTGTTGATGAGACTTAGACACCTAAATAAACATTGTCCCAGAACAAGCACACTCCCTCATGCCACTGGCCTAGCCCCGGAGAAAAACACATGACACATGACAAAAACATCAACCATGAACATCTTGAGGAACATGACAATGGCCCAAGATGTTGATTTGACCTCCAAACTTCCTAGACCCCATTCTGATCAAGCATCAACAGGATGCAGTGGATCAAGTTTGATTGACAGAGGCCCCACTGCACAAGCCAGAGTACCCAAAGGATCCACTGCCAACCTCCTGGTGCCAGACCCCATAGGACACCCTGAGAGGTCCTCTAGTCCATGGCCAATGGTTCAGAGCATTTTTGACCACATAAGGAGGACCAGCACAATATTATGCAAGTGGTCATAATGTTATGCCAGATCGGTCTATATACATAGTTGAAACTGGATAGAGTAGGGCTGAGCATCCCCCTATGACAGTGAATGTGCTGTGACTGAGCCCTAGAAATCCCCAAATTAACCCCTGAGCTTATACTTCACCCTGCACCCAGAAACCACCAAATACATTATTCAGCGTGTTTGCAATTTCTTTATAAAACTTTAATTTGGCAAACAGAATTGATAGCCACAGCTAGCGAATTGAGGTTATTCCTGTTTGTTCCCTCAGCCACTCTAATTCCTTTATTATATCTCAGTTTTTTCTCTTCCACCCTCTCTTTGCTGAGTCAGTGCTTGTACTTACATTGGGCCAAGCTTCAGAATGATATGCTGAATAAGTACCCTTATATCCGTAGCTGATATAGCAAAAGGCTGAGGGAGAGTTGGTGCAAGTAAGGGAAGGAAAAGTCGCCAGTTTGACTATAATGGTAGCAAACTGTATTTTTTTATGTAGTCCCAAAAAAAAAAAGTGCTGACATTATTCTAGCATATGCTATGGTGCGAGACTTATATGGACAGATTATGTATCCACAGCAGCAAAGAATCTGACATTTTCCAGCAGTTTTAAAAAGTTAAAGACTATACTTGGAGGTGGCACATTGGCTCATTGGGGTTTTGCAAGAAGTCACTTGCATGACAAAGAGTCCACCAACTCTGACTATTATCCAGTGCACTTTGGACACATGGAATCTTCCCACACAACTCAGACTGGGGCAGTCGCCGTCAAGCTGTTCATCTCTGGGCCAACTCGAGGGAGAAAAAAAAAAGGCTTGCTAGTTGGATGTCTTCCCAGAGCAATTAGCTGAACCCACATGCCTGTTTGATTAATACACAGATGAAAATTAGCTTCTCCCAGCCACTCTGCTGAGCCGATGCCCCTTCCACGGTGACCAGGTTGGATGTCAGCCTCTGTGTTTTGCCACTGGGAACTCATCTCCAGGTCATATATAGGGTGTAACATTCAAAAAAAGCACATTGGGTTTGTGGGATCCGCATTATTGCTACTGTAGCGTGATGAATGGACAAGGAGGCAGACCACAGTCATCTGTGTTGACAAATGGAGCTTTCCCCGCCGTCTTGCTTATTCCACCTGCTCGCCGGTTTACATTGCCATGCAATCTCCGCTCAGTCAACTGGAGCGCAATCTATACATACGTGACAAATAGGGCATAGTTATCAAAGCTGGCAGTCTCAATAATTAGAAAAAGGCAATAGTCAAGGCCGAGGAGACCATTTCCCTGATGGATTAACAGCAATCGCTTACCACAGAGTCCCAGAGCTGTTTACAATGGCAGTCATAAGGCAGATGTATTGAGCATCAGTAATGCCTTTCTCTGGATCCACTCAATCAAAAGCAATTGGCTAGCTAATCAACAGATGTAATGGCGTACAGTGGTCTGTTTCCAAAGGCAGCAGATGTATTATCATCAGATGGAAAATAAGATGCGTAAACAACAGGCACTTCCTGTCCATCCAGGCTCTGTCTCTCTACTTCACACACACACACACACACACACACACACACACACACATGCAGACTCACACATTGCAACCCACCTGGGAGGGATGGTCTGAGCACTGACTGTGATGCCAGTTACACAGTGAAGAGGAGAACACCCAAGAGCTATTCTAAGGGCCCCCACCTGCTGCTTTAACAAGGTCCAGATCAGTGAGCCTTCTCTGGGTCAGATGCTGGGGGTAGAGCCTCTCAGCTCTGGTGGCCCCCTGCTAGGTTTGCAGCTGTGTGTGAGGTATCCTGCTGCACTCTCTCCTTCATGAAAAAGCCAAAAGCTCAATTCTATCAAGCCTCCATCGGGAATATCTAAAACGGAAACAGCTCCATGCTGACATCACCACACACCAGACTTGCATCACCGCTGACAGAGGCATCCCAGGGGTTAGAAGGTTTAAGAGGAGAAGTTTTCACACTCGGAACATCATGTACGCACACAAACATGCACAGAGACACATGCTTCATAAATCTCTCCATGCTGGAGGCTGTCACGGCAGGGTGTTGAGATGCCATGCTTGCCATGACAATTAGTTGCACATCTGGCCTGATGATAGAGCGAGTCGACCAGACAGCTGGTACAGCACTACCAATGTTTAATGTGTAAATCAGGAAGGTCCTGGAATGTTGAGCGTGGATGCAGGCTGAGAGGCGGGTTGTCTGAGGGTGCTGCAAGTTAGCCACTGACTCAGATGGTAAATGAGAAGTGGTAGCCTGTAAGATCTGATGCTAACAGAAAAATAATGCTGCCTTTTTCAGGCGCTATGTGAGGCTCAGCTGGAAAGGGAGTAATTGAGGGCATCAGCTTAAGTTATGGGGACACAGAGGGAATGGAGGGCAAACCTCTGATTAAAACATTCACTAAAAGTTTATAGTTTTATACTGTTTAGCACAGTAAATTTGATTTATAGCATCTCAAGCCTCCAATGTGTACATTTCAAGCATCAGGTCACAAGAAAACTTAATCAGAATGACTATAAGTAGTTATGTGAGTCTCTGAATACCTGATAGTACAACAGAATAACATACTCTATCTTCATTGGTACAAAATATGACAAGTACTGATCAAAATTATATTAAAATACATTTTATTAGCCCTTCTATGTTTTGACAGATATTGGAAGGCTCACAAAAACTCAATTAAAAATTGTGACTGCAAACTAATGCAAGTGCTGCTGATGGATAAAAAATGGCAGTGTGAGGCCTGAGGGAGTTAGTTCATGTACAGTAATAATGCCTCAAAGAGATTGTAGATGCAGAGCTGGTATTATTGGCAAAGCTGCCGCATTTTCAATTTCGACAGGTTGTATAACACAAAAATCAAGAATCAACATTTTAATGTTAGTTATTAATGTTTTGTGGTCCTATTAAATGTTTGTATTACATCAATAAAGCTGAACAGGACTGATTTAGAATTTTAATCAGTTCGAGCAGCACAAACTCATAAACTTCTCATCTTTATTTATAACTAAAATGTTACAAATCTAGTTTTAAATGTGTGTTGCCAAACACGAAGTAGGGGTTCATTGAATTCAGCAGCAGCTAGCGAGTGGGACACTCAGCCTGTAGTTTAGATTAGACTAACTGACCTAGAGCAACAGTGAGGCAAAATGAGGGGATACATTATTAAACTGGGTTACTCAGGCAACTGATCATTGGTTTTAAAAGATTTGAATTCATCCTCGAGGCCAAATCCACATATTGGCACGATGCCTGGCTTACAGTCTTCCACATCCCTCAGATGGCAGAATCTGAGAGCAGAGAAGTGTATATTAGATGTACACAGCATCTCGAAGATAGGTATGAAAAGAGAGGGCAAATTCACACCTATCTCTGGTAAATGACAGTCCAGCAACCAACTAGTGTGGCCTGAATGGACATTTAAGGCTCTGCTTGTGGAGCTGAGAGGAGGGGAGCACCCTGACACCCACTCACCCTTCCACTGCCAGCACCGCCAAGTCCCGGGCTCTTAATTATCCCCTGGAATGATGAAAATGAAAAAGAAATAGTAAAGATGGAGCCATAGCCGTGACGGCTGGTGGGTCATTTAGCTGAGCATTTATAAAATGAGATCCCCCGCTCGGTCTGGAGCCATATTAGAAAGTCTAATGCCTGTCTGGAGAGATAAAGAGAGGTAAGGTCGCCCTAATCTGCCAGTTATCCGTGGCGACATATCATGACAGGCGCAGAGGGGAGGGTGTGGTTGCACACACAAATACCAAGGCAGCTCCATCTTTCTCACACATAATTCTACCAAACTCACATTTTCACCACATCAGGGAGGGAGACACAGAGAGAGGTGGTGACAAACAGCAAAAACACCTTTGTCTTTGTTCTGGCTTTGAGCTTGTCTGCCGTTCATCATTCCCAGGTCCACCAGTCCCGTCTTAGACTACAATAAATGTACAATGGGATTTAAGAGTCAGGGACTACACATGAAGACACTTCTATTATGCATTTGTTTTTGAATTTAGTATAGTTGATAATTGCCTAATAATTAAACAGACAGGTTGAATTTTTAAAAATGTATGTGAATTTCATTAAGTCTTAGTTTTTGGTATGTGAGCTTGTTGCTTTAGTGTTTGGCTTTTTTAGTCTTCAAGTGGCCCCATACATGTTCAGTAAGGTGGCTGTGGAGGAAAGTCAGAAATCCTTGGTCTTACTTGGTCTTCCTGTAGTTCCCCAAAGCTTTAAGGTGTGTTTGGGCTTATTACCCTGCTGCAGCATGATCCCCTCCCCACAAAGGTGCAAGAATGACTTGTCCTTAGTCAGCGACTCCAGACTTGATACACTGCAGCGTCTTTCTCCCTCCTCTTGGCATCCTTACATGCACCATTCTGTTACTGCCACGGATCTCTAACTGTGACTCATCATTAAATAGGACTTTTTGACATCATCCACTGTGAAACGATGGTAGGTCTTAACCCACCGCAACGTCTAGTCTTGTGTCCCCTCTGAGAAGTCTCTTAGAGATGCTACTAGACAGCCTTTTTTTGATAGCACTTTTGCTGAGTGGAGTCTTGCATTCTGTATTTAACAGGTTCTGTATCTGTAATGAAGTCGCTTTTCTATCTCTCAGCCAACTAAGATTGATGAATTGATCTTTTAATGGACTTTTGGACTGCCTGATCCTGCTTTGGATACAACTGATCCAGTTTCCACAAAGAGTTTGAGAGCACTGCCATGACAGAAACCTTCAGTCAAGCTATGATTTGTTGACTTTTAGCACTTGTTTAGATGGCATGTTTTCCACAATCACAATGCTACTTAGCAAGCAGTGCTACTTGAACTACCCTGACGGTCATCTGAAGGCTTGCTTGTAGGAGTTAACGATTTTCAGTTGTGGTCTCAGACTTTCTGACGCCTTTGCACGCCATCAGCATTAAGTTAGCAAGCAAAATAAAAATGTCAGGAGAGTCAAATTATGACGTACGTCTAGTTTAAAATCAACTGCACTCAGCGAACACCTCCCTTAAAAGGCACCAGCTGCAGAATCTAAATACTTAATTATGGTATCCTCAAGGTACATTCCCATACACTAGAACCAATAAATGTATGGAACCATGACGTTCATTACAGCTGCTTTTATTCGACAAGGATATTAAGAGCATATGCCAGCGTCTCCTCGCTCTCGTATTTAGAGATGCAGTGCTCGTCTTCCGCTCCCCGTCGGCGAGTGAAGAGGAGAAAGCAGCGATTCCCTCGTCAAGCACAAAAGTTAAAACAAGCTTTAATTAAACTGTCGACTTCCTGCCTGTGACCTACAGCACGTTTAATCTGTGAGTTTGGTGCTCTTAGTTATGATACAAGAGGTATTTGTTGCAATGGCACAGATCCCGTAATTACTGGTTATGCTCTGTCTTTCGGACATCTGTTCACAGCAGTTATTTTGCAACTAAGAGGGAGAGAAATGTCAAGAGAGCTGACTTTGAATCGGATGGGAATTGTGTAATGTCACCGCCGCTGTGTTCGGGCGTCATCTGATAAAGCAGCTACTCCTGTATTCTCCGGTGAGAGCTCGGCTGCCTTGTGCCACCCCGTCTCACATCGGGTGATTCAACATGCGTACAAAGGGAGCCATCCGAATAGATTCTTGTTTTATCTCTTCCTCTCCGGCTCGTGTTCCAATATGAGTCGACTTGACTGTCAAAGCGAGGGCATTACCTGTGTCTGAATGCGGCTTGATGTGAACAGTCTCTGAGCGGTGGAATATGGTGCATGTACAGACATAAGGAGACAGACCCGAATCCCCAAACAGCCCATATCAGCATCTTCTGCCAAGCGTCTGTCGTTGACCTTCACGTCACTCGGGTGCATAACACATCGCGGCCCACAGTGTCCTCTAGCGAGGCCTCGTCCTCTGCCTTTCTCACCCTGTTGGTGTCACTCCACAAGGGTTACTGTCAGCCAGGGTCAGGGTGTCATGTAACCGTTCGTTTCTTATCAAAGTCAAGATGGACACAACCTGCCTTGAGTTACTCACACCGACGCGCTGTCTCTCCACATCTCAGTCATTCTGTTTGCGTCGTTCTCGTTCCTTTATCGCTTTTTTTTATCCGTTTCTTGTTTCACTTTACTTCAAAGGTCATAGTTTCCTCGCCGGGTTTAACTCAGCTCATTAATCCGGCTGATATTTCCTTTTGATCAAACACTCGGATGATATTCGTTTAATTCCATCCACTGCTGTGATGATCAGTCATCCCAACAAGAGATTCATTACAACAGAAATGCTCCTTTATCTTTCAACTGTAGCTGACTTGCACTTGATTGACAGCTGAGCCAAAAGGGAGACAGAGACACAATGTAAACAAACTTGTACTTGTAACTTAGAAGCCGAGGACGTACAGTTAGCGGTTTTGCACTGAAGAACACCCACCGCACCATTTACCATTTAAACAGACTCGTGTTGACCTTTGTAGTGAGCTGTTCAATATACTGGAGCTGGACTTGCTAATATGTCCTGTTTGATGGTTTTCTTATTCCACCAGCTTAGGTACATAAACCATGAGAAAATAGAGGGAAGGGAACATTTGCTAAGAAGCTATGGACTGTGATTTAAAGCCTGTTGTGTAGCAGGAAACTGTCAGATTGTGTTCCCCAGGGACTTATTGGTGCTTCTTACAAATACAGTTTAAAATGAAATTTTCTCATTGGATGTGTGCAATGGAAATGTCTCTCTCTATAAATAGCAAGAAACAGCAACACAAGCTTTACCATCATTAAACACCACTTTCCAAACCTTTGGGTTCTCATTTTCTCCTAAAGGATGGCAAAGGTTGTCTGCATGCTGTAACAAAAAAAAGAGCCAATTTAATTTGGGTTGAACTTCAAAAAGCTGTCAACAGCGAGTTTAAAAATGTGTCTTCCTTCAGAATCATTTATTGAACCATCCTGCCTTAAATCTCTATTGACTTCCCTTCATTTCTTTCCTTCTGTCCGGCCTCCTCGTTTGCTCCCTTGCCTTCCGCTTTTTTATTCGAGTTCCCCTGAAGATGGTCAACTTAATTCATGTTCACAAAGCCTCAGCCTTGCCGCGTATTTGTTCCAGTTAGACAGGGTTTAGCCAACTCTGTAATTGGCCTGCGGTTAATCCCTGCCTTTCTTTTTAGCCACTTTCAATGGAGGGTAAATGACTTCCTCGTCTGCCTGTGGCACAAATTGGTTTACGGAGTGTGTGCTTGTGTGTGCCATGTGCGCTATAAAGAAAGATTATGGCACTCCAAAGGTTCCAACATGAGAGCAGGCTGCAGGTATTCTCACACGTCAGCGGTGAAACAATTAGAGGGAGTAAAGTAAAGGCAAAATTGAAGCGGTGATGAAAAGCTGCTATGTGAAATAACCATATCTGCTGTGACATTGTGTGATGAATGACATATATGTCGCTGTTAGCAGCTAATGGAACTTGGGGGAAGACCGTAAAACTCGCGCACAATTAGCATCCTCGTGGTGAGAGGCTGTAAATCTGTTGTGAATCAAGCATCTGAATGTGTGAGGCATCAGTGTGGAGGCCCATGCAGTATAGATCACTGTGCAGGTACCTGAAGAAAGCCAGATTAATAGTGATGGGAAGATGAGATGCCACAAAGAATTCATTATTCCCCCTCTTAAATAAATGAGCCCTGGGCTGCGACTTCACCGCTGCCATCTCGGATATAACACGCACTTTAATAAGAGCTGTCGGGAGGACTGCGCCTTGAGCATGTTCATCCTCGTATGTGTATGCATGTGCAGGCCTCTCATTTCTTGCTTGTGTCTGACATGAATAGATCTGCACATGTTGCGGACGGAGATGTGACGGAATAAGGAATCCGTGTGTTTGAACTGATTCTTGTCTTAAAGTGAGCTGCATGTTTGAGGACAATCCTTTATGGCTTCCAAGAACGCTTACAATGCACATCCCACTCCCGGCCTGCCTGGAAATGGTTATGGACATCTCATTGAGTTTCCCAAACATTCACTCTATGGATTAAGCAATCATCCTCTGATGTACTGTATTGTCTGCGTGTATCCGCATCGCCATATTTTCTTGACTAACCACGCAATGATACCCTGCTAAACTGCAGCACACTGGCAGCGGCAGTTTTACAATCCCGTAGAGCGTTGGATACGATTTTTATTTCGTTGGCTTTCTTTTACGCGAGATGCAAAGCTTTCGCCAAAGAGATAAAACATGCAGTGTTTGGCTCAATGGGCATGTGACATCAATATTGCAACACTGGGGGTTTGATTGCCTCAACAAACAGGCAGGCTTTCAAGTACTTTGACAAAAATATTAATCCTCCCAAACATTTGTCTACAACTCTATTTCTCTGTGTGCCGTTTTTCATAGTTTGTTGGTTACGTATGCCGTTCCCATTTCCATTTATGGTTGCATCTGCATTTGCATATGTGGCCTGATGACAGAAACCTGCACACATACAAACACACACAGTAGAGGAATATACAAACACACAAAGTATAATAACCGATGTATTGCAGGAATATTCACCATTGTACAAAATTACATCTCTTTGCATAATATGACATCATGCGTTGTTATTATAAATGTATTTTTAACCCAGCTAGTCAAGTTGTATTATATTCTACTCTGCTCTATTCTGTACTATTCGACTCTTGTCCAACCTTTATCTGTGTGCTCCGAATCTGTCAAGTCCATTCTAGCAATTGTGTGGTCTGTCACTGAGGCTGCATCATCTGCTCAACTGTTTCAACATGGACTCCTGTTTGCACCCCCTCCACACACACACACAAACACACACACCCTCCCCTCTTCCTGGCTCTTATTTTCTCATCATGCTGCTTGGCGCCGTCTGCCATGCTTTTGTCCTGTCCTTACTTCCAGCCAAAATGGAAGCATCTGGCTCCAGCCTACTCAGCACAGGCGGTAGGATGGTTATATTTACCAGTCCCAGTAATTGGGGTTGCAAAACCTCGTTGTGTGTGCAGCAGGTGTGTGTGTGTGAGCTGATCGCTGTTCCCTATAGAAACCGGTTATATGCAAAGAAATATAGCAAGGTCATGTATAAACATATGGCATTTGAATCCCATACTGTATCCATTAATTATGTGGGCATGCATAATAAAGGGGTTTATTTTTAGATCATACCTAAATATATAAAATAATAATGCACATTCCTACACATGTTCCAGCAGCTTTTTAAAATCAAATAGTCTCCATTTTGGATCGGAATCAGTGCACAGCAAAGACCACTGACTCACCACAATGCTGTCATCGTGTGTGGGTAGAGTGAATAACTTTGGCAACTTTTATTTTAATCTCACAATAAAATGAGTAAGAACTATTTGGTATTCCCCGTAGGTTGGTGGGTGGT